>JARFOC010032738.1:0-28524 GCA_031763485.1 Osmoderma eremita
TGAAGGGACATCATTTTGGGACACTCGAAAACATTCAAACGGCTGTAACCGACCAGCTAAAGGCGATTCCAATATGCGAGTTCCAGCACTGCTATGAGGAATGGAAGAACCGTCTCCAACGCTGTGTGGCTTCCCAAGGGAGTTATTTTGAGAGAGACAACGTCCAATTGTAATTATATTAAAATAAAAATATTTAAAAATATCAGTCTCATTACTTAATTTACACACCTCGTACGACTTAAGCTAATATAAAGCTTTGAAAAAATAGTAGGACTAAAATAATTCGCAATAGAGGAACGATATAATGGTAATCAACCTAATTTTAGTTTATGTTTGAAATTAGATAAGCAACTGCAGATTTTTACATTACATTACAAATAAAGCAGTTTTATGGACCGGTGGAAATGAATAATCTGTTTATTATTATGCGAAATGTCAATCGAAAAATCCCATTTATATCGATAAAAAAACATAATACTTCGGATAATTCGGTTATACGACGTGATAATGGGAATCCACATATTCCCGAAACACGTGTCGTTTCGAATTAATTAATACTTTGTGCTGTAGGAGTAATACGAGCAGTGAGTTTATTGTGCTGCCCCACAGTCCTTGCAATCTTTGCTTAATAACATATCATATAATGTTAATATTTCTCTATCTTAAAAATCTCTCTTCAACATTCGCGTTGCCATAAACCGAATACAATTCGTTTTTGCAATAGAAATAGTCGTTCACTGCCAAAACCTGACATAACCTAACACGACACAATTTCTTTTTATTTTCAGAGTACCCAGCTGTTCAAAAGCTACTAAGATCCCATCGAGAAGTTTTCTTGAAACCCAGGCCAACAAATCTGAATCTTGTAGTTGTAAATTTACAAACACATTTTGTGATTTCTTTTTATACGTGAAAAGATGATGACTTGCAATTGAATCGTTTATTGTTGAAAGGGGTCAAGCACCATTTTTATTGCAAGAATTTTGTTTTTCTTCTCTATCCGCGTCGTTTGTTGTTGAGAGACTGCAAACGCCGATGCGTTATATGGAAATAAATACTACACGGGCGGCCGCGAATAGTGTAGAAAGGAGGTAAGCGACGTCGCTTGGCCCTTTTCAACACTTATGTAGAAACAAGGTCACGTGGTTTCATTCATTCCACAATGGTTAGGATGTGTATGGCGTTAATTGAGACAAGATTTAAAAAAGTTGAACATATTTATCCCATTAGAGGTCATTCGTTTTTGCCGTGTGATAGGAATTTTGGCACTGTGAAAAAACATCTTAGGCATTACGGCAAAAAATTTTCCGTGCATAAGTTCACCAACCTGATAATCAGATCCAGTGCAAGTAGAAAATTCACAGTGATATCTTAAAACTGGTGGACTAGATTTTATAAGAAGAATATTGTTTCTGTAGAGACAAATAAAGGAAGTCACGAAACGAAAAACAGAATTTTTCAGCATCACAGTTTCATCACTTTACGTATGATGCCTTGAAATCCGGATATGTTACTGCTTCGGCGTTTATTAATAGCCCTTTTAATACACACACTTTTCATTTGAAATGCCTAGTGCAGGTGTCGTCAGATTGCCGTCAAATAATGCATATCAAAACAAGATTCCGATTATGGAAAACAAAAATAAAGCGTATCAGAAACTTATGATAAAATGTATTCCGGATAACCATAGGTCATTTTACGATGAGATTGTTAACTGGCCAACCAAAAAATCCAAGACATAAACTGTATTCTTTTCATTTATTTTGAAATTATTTCCCAATAAACACTTTAAAAAGAATTGCTTTAATAAGTTGTTGAAAGAGGCTAAGTGACATTTAAAAAAGCAAAAATTATTTATAAAGAAAAAAAATTTCGATTTTCTTTCGCAATGATCTACCTTATTTTATAATATTCATTTAAGTTTGAGCAAGAGAACGAATTAAAAATAATACAATCGTTTTTCTCAGAATTTACAAATTGTCGCTTGCCTCCTTTCAACAATAAACGATTCAATTATTTTATATCGATGTTGGACGTGCAAATCATCTCATTTATGGAGTTGTGTATTTATAAGAGACCTATTTCATGTTTTAATGAAAATAAATTATTTAATAAACGTTATATTATTCATTTATGTTGTAGATAATAATGGGTTTTATTTTTATTTTAATTGACAAAAATCTAAAGTAAAAGAAGTGAGGTACCTACATCTGAAATATAATGACAGGTATAATGCGTGTCGTTAATTTTCTGCTTGATATCTTCTTACCCATTTAATTTCAACAAAAAAAATCATGAAAATTTGTATTACAAAAATCTGCGATGATTAAACAAGCAAGCCAAGTCGTTGCACCTTGGCACACCTTCCCTTTACTTTACAATTAACAATGCGTACCTCTCGCTACTATGTCGTATATAACAACGCGAGACGCTATTCCCTTTAAATGAAATTTACAAACCCGCATTTCGCTCTCTGTTTGAATTTTAACTGGGTCCATTGTATGTACGTTTCGCTAATAATTTCTTAAATTTACGCGTCTAGGTGTTAGATTTGAGCGTCGGCGTCGAACACGAGCGCCCTTGTTTACCCATGCATGAAACATGAATCCCGCGTTTCACTTACCCTGGTTTTCCCGGATCCCGTGGGACCGACCAGCATAAGCCCGTGTCTCACCACCGTCGTCTCGTACAGTTGGATCACCTTGCGGACGAATTCTAGAGATGGATAAAAAAGGAAAGGTTGTTTTTAATGATTTTAATAACGAGTTGAGACATTGAGTGACGTCGGAAAAGTAATAATATAATAAACGAAAGTACGTCCGCCGTCCGGCCAAAAATAGTAATCTTACTTCTGGTTCAGGGAAATAAACGCTGCTTGTAATACAGTGCGGCCCGAAATAAACAGTACTGAACTTATAATTCTTTATGCGAAGTAGGTCCCTTAATTCATCGATGGTTTGTGGTGACTTTGGTCATGCCTCAAATGTATGCATCTGGAGAGGTAAGGTCTGGCTAATGTGAAGGATAAAGGAAGTTAGTAAATCGTGAAATGATTTTGCAAATGTCTCTGAAGAAATTGACCAACTGCGGCAGCAGTGCAACAAGTTGCCCATTATGTTGAAAAACTTGGTCTCGAAATACAAAATTCCGTGCACAACAGAATCGACGTAGATCAGGGATAAAGCGTGTTAAAATTTGTATGTACCGCTGTTAATTAACTGTAACTTGTCTACTATTCTCTTCGATAAAGTACGGACCAACGATTCCGTGTCCCGAAACTGCAGACCAGACACTCACTTTAGCACTATGTAAGGGAACTTCTTGAACCTCATCGGGTCTGGCGAATCTCATAAAGCGATTTGTGCGCCGATTCACATGGCCCGACAAATGAAAATGTGCTTCGTCTGAAAACCATACCTTTTTTAGAAATTGAGGATTTTCATATCGTAAGAGAGAATTCTGGTGCAATATTCCACTCTACTGCCATAATCCCGAAGATGTAACTGTTGGTGTACCTGAATCACATCGAAAATGCACCCAGATCCTTCAGGATTCCTTGCAAGGAAGTTCTCTTTACACCAAGTTGCAACGCTGTCCTTCGCTGGTCGACTTTCGGATTTTCTATGATCTGCTCAAAAACGCGTTTATGGCTTTTCTTATCGTTAACTGTTGTGTGAATTTATCACATAGTATCGCAGATTTGCACAGTTGAGTCGGCCGATTCCGTATGAGCGAAAATATTGCTCCATCAGATACTGTGTAACGTGCCGATTTCATTTTACACAAGTTTTGTAAATTGTGTGAATTGGGGCAGCAAGGCCATCTCTAGCGGCGGTTAGCTTAGGCGCGGCGGTCGATAACGATCGGTTATCTGATATCACCACCAAAAATCGATAAAATCAACAGTCATGCGTAGTTAGCGGTGTGCGATGTAAGATTCGCTCTTTTATAAACTCGCACTATACATATAAACTCGTAAATACTGGCTTTGGCAATTGAGAATTATTTGAAATATCCATGGGAAATCCGCCCCGAGAATATTGGGATAAGAATTAGCAATAATATTTAGCTCGATTTGAGAGCATCACCTAAGATAATCGTGGAGTAATAAACTCAACACTTCGAGCACGTGGAAGCCGCATACTAACCAGGTGCAGATTGATAATCCTTTTCTTCCTTTTGTTCGATGACACGTGTTAACGCTAAAATGTATGTTTAGGGCATTTTTGTTTTCCCCTATTTGATTTTGGGGCTCTATTATTAATTTTAAGTACCGTTGAGGTTATGGGGATTTGGATCTAACCTATAATTGAACCCGGTTGCGTCGAATCGTAGACTGGAGGGCTGGAAAGCGCAGCGCCGATCGCAGCTGCTTGGTTACAACACAACCGGTTACCAGCTTGGCATAGAATATCGAGCCAAGGACCCCGAGCACCAATGAGGTAGGACTAATCCAAATTATTTTCATTGTTATACCGAGCTGGCCGGGGCAATCCCCGAGAAGAATGGGTACTTTCAAGGGTTTCGGGTTTAACCATTCCTTTTGTGGCGTCATTAGTTCTAATTGTCACCTGTGGGTGGCGTTAGAACTGTTTATTTCGGGCAATACTGTATTACGAGGGAGGTTTACAAATCTACCTAGCCAGAAAATAAAAAATTAAAGAAGGAAAATTATTTTTTAACATACGACCCTTCAACTCTTATTCCAACGTGTGATTATTTACCCTCTTTTGAACAACTTTGAACAGGATTTTATTTGATAGAATTTTCACCATATACAGCAGTCATACGATTGTGTAAAATTTTTGGCCCATTGCCTTCTTTGGCTAAAAACTTTATCACGCTTCTATGGTCTTTTACAGCGATAATGTTAAAATCATACCAACAGAATCAAACACAACTTCACATTCAAGAATTCCATAGTAATATCAAATCTAATGACATTTCGTTCAAAGATTTGAAATTTTGTAATATAGATCGTTGGATTTTAATTATTCAACACCCAGGCAGTGCATACAAACATTTAATTTTGAAGTGATACATATGTCTCAAGTGAAGTAGCAAATATTTACATGTAGGTACCATGATTTGTTAAGAAGCAAATAAGCGAATCTATGCATGTATACTAATAACGAACGAGCTGTCATGTTTATTTCACCGATAATAGCACAATAACATGCACTTACCATCGACATCTTCCAACCCCTTCTTAATGGTACAAGCCCGAATAGACTCCTCCAATGCGCCATAATCTACTGGCTCCTCTACCATCCTTGGGAAAAGATCAGAAACTATTCCTGGAACGAAGAATAATATATGTTCCTTTTCCTATTTCCAGCAGCAAATATACAATGTTTTTGTTATTAAAGGAACTACGTTGATTTCGTATAGCTATGTTAATGATATTATTAGTGCCTGAATGCTTCAGGTTTCTTCTCTTTCATCACATCCCAATTCCTGCATGGGCCACATACATATGTGTAAAGCTCAGTAAATACAAGAAATTCCGACAGTTCCGGCATGTCCTAAACCATCAAAATGTATAGATATAGCAGCATCGATTGAGGGATGTATCAAACATTTAGATGAAGACACGAAAAAGTACATTAGGAACGAGTGCAAAATTCAAATAAAGAAGAATATTAAGATTTATGAAAGCAGTAATACACCTACACTAGATTTATAAATTATTAAAAGTTTGAGAAAAAATTGTTTTTATGTAAAAACAGACAAAGATAATAGAATAGTCATTCTGAACAAATCAGAATATTATGAGCGCGTTTACGCAATGATAGCGACAAACTCGTTAAAAAGAATTAAAAAGGATCTTCTACGCGCGATGATTGGACAGGTTAAAGACACAAATGGATTGGAGATTAATAGGCGCAAAAAGAAAACTCAATAATACAAACCCTAATTCCAAATATATACTCTTTGCCCAAAATTCATAAAGCGGAGAAGGCAATGAGACCTACGTTTCAGGCAGTGAATCACCTACTTACTTATTCATAGTGAACAATCGTCTACCTTCCTTAGATGGTTTGGTAATTAATAACAATAGAAAATTAGAAATAGACATATACAGAAAAGAAACCAACACAAAATATATAAAATATATAAATTATTTATATAAAAAAAAACATTGCAAAACACAAAGATTACTCTTTTGGCAATTCAAACTAAATAGAAAGAACATGTCGCTCATTATCGGCATGGGAAACCAGGTATGTCTAACATTCCTAAGGCTAGTTCATGGTTGGTTCGTATTGCTAATAATTAATCTAGTATATTGTTATTACTTCCTTGCTGACTTCTGTCTGGATAATTATAAATTTATAAAAGTTGAACGAGTAATACTTTAAATAAATCTTCTGCCAACAATTATCTTTTAGAATAGTTGCCTTGTAACGTAGAAATATTTGTTGGAACACTCATGCTTAAGTTGCTAGGAAATTCAACATGACTTCATCCTTTTTGGCCGACTCTGTACATTTGTACCTATTTGATATTGTCAACTAATAACAAAGCGTAAAAGATAAAAAAACCTGTATTCACCATTGAATAATTTCAAGTCGTCCTTTAAGAACTTTGGGACGTTTACATCTCGCAACGATCTCAATACGATCTGGCTCTCGTTCATGTTCGGTTTCTCGCGTTTCAAATTTCCCGCAACCGCTATGACGGTCTTGACCGCCCTCATGCCGAAGTCGTGGTGATCTTGGGTGCTCAGCTGTTCTGAAGATAGCTTGAACGTGGTCGTTATTTTATTGGCTAGTTGTTTGGCGCCGGAGAATCCGAACGAGAACAACGATATCTCGGCTATCAGGGTATAATTGGGGACCATCATGGCAACCGGTCTAAATAGGGCCTTCAGGTTATCCGGAAGTTCCGTTCTGCCGGCGTAGCCGGGATTCATCGTTATGAAGACGGCGCAAGATTCTTTCAGGACAATTTCGACATCTTCAAAGAAGAATCTGTTAGGAAAGATGCATGTATGGAATAAAGTTAATCATGGTAATTCATATACTGAATCATGCTTTTTTCGCAAAACGACAAAAAAATCCACGTTGAAAATTTATTTACAGTGATACTGCATCAAATGGCTTTTCAAATATTAATTTGATGCCAAATTAAGGCTGTTAATTATAGTTCTCGCAACGAAACAGCCGACTTTTGACAGCGATAATGTTAAAATCGTACCAACACAACGAAACTCAACTTCACATTCAGCAAATAGCAAATAGTAACGTCAAATCTAGTGACATTTCGTCCGCGTAGAATTTCTTCAATTAGAGCGTTGCTAGTTGCATAGATAAGATGAGTTGTTGAACGGCCTCACTTGACATTTGTCATTTTAAAGTTCTATTTAGTGTTGATAGTTTTCGTGTTATTTTAACCATAACCTACCTCTATATCTGTCAAACCATATGATATGATTTGCAATGCGTGGCAACGATGCCATGAAACGACGAAATGGCAAAAGTCGGTTGCTTAAGTGCGAGAACTATACATATAAAATGTATTTGACGGATCCCTTTAATTTCTTATCGCACTTGCGTTAGTCGTTTTAGTAAATGGATTTTTAGCGTATCTATATTTTGTTTTCCCACGGAATATTCGTAAATCAAAATTAGAAAATCTATGATTGATTGTACAATAGGCAAAAAGTATGTGATACCAAAATCAGTTTAATCTAACTTTACCTATCTAAACGAGCCTGTTGGGCCTTTTGAATCGTCATTATTTGTTGGGCAACTACGGAAAGCACTTCTATATCAATCCTGTTGAATTCGTCAAAGCACGCCCACGCTCCAGAGCTGAAATTATAATGTTAAAATTGTAAAACTTTATTAAAAACACGTACAAACACTTTTTTTGAAGTTTAAAAGCAGGTGAAAGTAGTGGTTAAAGGAATAATATAGTCAGACAACAGACAGATTTCTAGAGCATTGAGTTGCTTAAAACATTTGTAATTGCGTACGAACAGCTAAAGTAGAGGTGGATTTTTATACATTTCTGACAAAAAGTATTAAAACGTGAACTCATTGATATTTAAGTGGCCAGAATGTCACTTGAATAACACTCAGTGTTATTGAAGTGGTTTTCTACTGCATATCTTCCATGGTACTACGTCTAACATTATTTTCCTTTGCAGGTTCTACTGAGGATGACTACTTAATTGTCGAAATACGTATCTCGAGTTCTTCAGTCATTAAGCTGCTTTTTGTTTTAGTTTTACTATTTCAAACCACCATATAGCCTACTATTTTATGCTGCTATAATGCTCATAATACTGAAGAATCTTTTTATGAAAATTTATTTTCCTTTAAACTCTTTGGCAGTTATTAAAATTAATATTGCTCACCTAGCTAAACCCTTGAAAAACTTCCCCATAGCCATAAAATCCAACTGATCAGAACAATTGAAGACTACGCATTGTCTGGCGAACGCTTTTGCGAGATCCTTTGTCGTCTCAGTTTTTCCAGTTCCGGCGGGACCAGCTGGCGCTCCCCCGAACTTTAAATGCAAAGCCCCGGTCAGCGTGAGGTAACATCTGTCCGTTAAGGGAGTAATGACAAGACGCCCGCTGTTGCCTAAATATTCATAGCCGTATGGGAATTCTGCATTGACCGCACGGACTTTTAGCTCTTCGTGAATCCAATAGTACCTTGAATGGTTGAAGATAGATAGGCAATTGTTGAAGGGAGACAACGAATAGGAATATCTTAATTATCTCGTCGTATTTAAACTGTTCTTTGTTAAATTGTATAGAGAAAAAAATATTTTTTAAACACCCACATAGAAAATCGATAAACACTTAGGGATATTTACTGTCGTTCGGCAAAATATACAGTATAGTTCGCTGCGTTCTATTTTTGTAGATTTTTTTCTGTTAATGCACTTGGCAGAGCACATCCAAATTAAAGGGCACGTAAAAAGAGTTTCGAGCTAATGGACAACGATAAAAGTACTCGTGTTAATCAAAGTTAAAAAGGTTTTAAGGGCGGGTATGTAGTAGTGTGTAACATTATCTAGTACTAGGAAAATATTTATCATGTAAAGTTTGGATAGTGACTCTTTATGTGATAAATTTGGAAATACGAGGGATGTCCGGTTACTAAGGTACATTTGGGAATTACAGACGGATTACTTTATTTATAGAAATCAAACATACTCTAAGTAAAAGCGTGAACTATTGCTTCACAAAGTCGAATTTACGCCTTGCACTTAAGGTGTACAACCGGATGATTCATCCACAATCAAATGCATAGATTGTGTTTTCATCCGCATTTCATCCAGAGTGAACATCAATAGTAATGGTTTACTTCCACATTCATTCTTACTGTGGATGAATCATTCATAATGCACACCAAAGGTGTAAATTCGCCTTAAGATAGATAAATTGTCCATAACTTAAAGTGCAAGGACACAGAGCAACATTTCCTAATCGCCAATGGTATATTTGCAAAAATCTTCGAGGAGCAAGAGGAACTGGTTGCTTATCACCTAAATAGTTAATTTAGAGGATTGAATTCTAGATATGGTCGATGTTGCTGCTGGTGCTAGAACAAGGAAAATAGCAGCAGACGCAAACGACTCACCTACAACTGCTTGGAAAATTATTTATGGACAACAAGTGAAGCCATACTATGACCAACGAATGCAAAATCTAAGTGAAAATGATCATCAATCTCGTTTACAATTTTGTAGCAGATTTTTACCACAATAAATTGGCTCGAATTTTCATAAAATAGTGCCTTTTATAGATAAATCAAAATTCAGCCCAGATTGCATAATTAATTTCCACCACATTGATCAATGATCAGCAGAAAATCCACATGCAATTCACATTTAACAACGATTTTCTCCAAACGCTTAGTCGGGAATGATAGGAGATTATCTGATTGGCCCGCTTCCTCTGCCTCATATACTTAATGCTTACAGCTATTCGCGCTTTAAAGAGGAGAAATTATCTATTTTGCTAGAAAGAACTATATGAAGTTTGTGATTTCTTGTGGTTTATGCGCACTCTTCAGTTTAGCCGTTCGAAAACACGTACCGTAACCGTTGGATAGGCCATGCAAGAAATATTGCTTGACTTGCTGGCTCGCCCGATTGCTTACTCTGGGGAAATCTTAAATCATTAGTCTACGTTGACGCGACTCCTAATGTGCAACCATTTAGAGAATGGATTCAACAATGATTTCGGGAAATAAGGGTGCGTTCCGTAATCCATGGAAATCTTGGAACGAGTAAGACAGTCACTGATCAGGCTCTTTCAGGCGTATATTGACGCAAGAGGTACTATTGAAAATCTTCGTTTTATGCTTATAACTTTATAAGAAAGCATTTCGTGGAATACCTCACCCAAAAATAGCAAACTGGTTGATCCGCCAACCAGTTTAGTTTAACGTGATCAAGACCTATCTTATTTCTAAGTGTTTTTATATTTCTTGCTTGTGCATTTGATGTTTCTACAAGCATTTTACTTAATCAAAAAATAATTCAGAAGTTGTATTAGCACGGAGAGATTCCTCATGAAAATGAAGAGATTTTGGATTTAATTGGGTCAAGCATTTCCGAGACAGAAGAAAAGAAGTTTGTGTTAAAAGTAAAATTGCGTTTTGAAATCAGCAAGAGGAGAATGAACTTCTACACTACTTTTCCGTATACTGTAATCTTCTTTCTTTCCGTTAATATATGGAAATGTAAGGAATCCTTGTTCTTTTGATGAATTGGAAAGAAATGGATTTGTGGGTTTTCTTGTTTCCAATTTCAATGGTCTTGTAACACAGTGGATTAGACAAAGTCTAAAACAATATTACCTATATTTAAAGATACAAAGCGTATCTCAGAACAAAAGATGAAATATAATTAACGACACAACTTGTTACTTGTATTTTACAATACATACATCGTAGACAGAAAATTGCATTTTCTCTGATTTATATTTCCCAATCCGTAACAAAACAAATTTCAAACTAAAAAGGAACAGGGATAATGTGTTTATAGGTGGACATAGTACCTCAATTGGCTTATCCAGTCGAAATCGTTAACGTTCGCGATCTCGTTGTCCAGCAAAGTTTGCGTTACGTCCCTGGAGTGGACCTCTATCACAATTAAAGCGGATAGGACTTCCCTCTGCACGAAGTTCAAGGATCCTTTCACGAGTCCACGTAGGGCGTCCAGCTGTTAGGAAAACATGTTTCGATTTACATAGGAATGTTTGCAATATCTACGCTCGGTTACATTTGCTAACATGACTTTAAAGAAATTCGGGAGCGTATTTGTTGTAATGCCGTTTTCGACGCCCGCAGTCCAATACGTCTGGCTACCGGCAATCACGATCTGTCCGGGCCACAAGAGTACCCAGTCTTGGCGCTCCTTGACCGCGAGATCGGCGAGTGAATCTCCAAACGTTGTTCTGACTAGAAAAGTAAATAAATCCTAAATAAACCGAAATTACATATATTGCATATATTTGCCTAAATCTTGCAAATTAAACATTAATTTTACATTCAATTCTTATTATTATTATTACTTGTATTTCTCATGGACTCCTCGACTAGAAGTAGCCAACATTCCACATTCCCTTTAGGGTACAAAGTAGGTCTCAACGCTACGCATTCATCCTCAGCCGAATACATGTGCGTTATATGTAAATCTTCCTCAAATTCGAGCTGAAATATTTACCTTTTAATAACCATTAAAGGACAAAGTTACTTTCAAAGGTTTGACTGTAGTGAGGTGCCTTGAACACTAATGACGTTGCATAATTATTAATGGAGTATATTCTTCTAATTAAGATGTTCTTCTTTGATTAAAATTAAATGAACCACTCTACTTCGTCATATCAAATAAGGCGGTTAATTACAGGAAATGTTTGTGTACCTTAGCAATATTTTCAAAGCATTTCCTAAGATGCGGTTGTACCGCCAAGGGATTTCGGGCTTGCGACAGTATCTCCAACAGCTCGTTATCGCTGAGGAAGAACAGGCGCGGGAATATACTACGCTTCATTTCCAAATAGTCCGCCAAACCTTTTTGTACCAAGTCCAACATGTGGTTGGCATCTTTTAGACTCTCTAACAATTTTTTATCTGGGCAATATTCCATTATCTATAAAATAAGATTTGCAAAGAATACGCAAATTAACAATTCCCAAGTATGCGAATGACAGACGAAAATTATAAAAGTTAAGCCCTACGACCGTGAGGATAATCGCGTTTCTTTGGAGCAATGGCTGTAACATAATTTCGCAAAGCATGAATTAGCTGGGTCATAACTTGTTCCTATTTTCTTAGTAAGGTACTAGTTAATGGTAAGTCAATAATAACTAAGGAATCTACATACGAGGTGTGTAAATTAAGTAATGAGATTGATACTTTTAAGTAATTTTATTTGAATATAATTACAATTGAACATTGTCTAGCTCAAAATAACTCTCTTGGGAAGCCACACAGCGTTGGAGACGGTTCTTCCATTCCTTATAGCACGGCTGGAACTCGGATATTCGAACCGCCTCTAGCTGGTCGGTTACAGCCGTTTGGATGTTTTCGAGTGTCCCAAAATGATGTCCCTTCAGATAAATTTTCAATCTTGGGAAGAGGAAAAAGTCAAGGACTCAAGTCAGGTGATTGAGAAGTCTGAGGAGCCACAGAAATATTTTACTGGCAAAAAATCGTTTATGGGAATTGCTGTGTGACCAGGCGCATTGTCATGATGTAGGATCCAATCGTTCGTTTGGTCTCATACGCATGACCCCCTTTCGGAGTATTTCGAGAACCTCTCTGTAAAAATGTTGATTAACTGTCTCACTTTGAGGCACGAACTCTTTGTGAATGATTCCCTGGCTATCAAGGAAACAAATCAGCATGCTCTTGATCGTTGGTTTGCTCATTCTTGCTTTCTTGGGCTTTGGAGAGCATGAAGTGTGCCATTCCATGCTCTGGCGTTTTATTTCCGGGTCATACTCGAATACCAGTAATGACACGTTCCAAAAAATTTTCATTATTTTCAATCGATTCCAAGAAGTCGAGACACCTTTCTCTCGTGATGTGCTTTTGTTCCCGCGAAAGGTTTTTTGGAACCATTTTCGAGCAGATCTTTCTCATTCCCAATTCATTGGTGAAAACTTGTTGAACGGTGGTGTGTGACAAATTCAACTGTTCCCCGATCATTCTAACGGTCAACCGACGATCTGAACGCACAAGATCGCAGATTTTGTCGACATTGCCATCGGTTCTTGCAGTTGAACGCCTTCCGCTGCGTAGCTCATCTCCCATCGACTCTCTTCCTTCTGAAAATGCCTTAAACCACCGAAAAACCTGGGCTTTTGACAAAACACTGTCTCCGTTGGCCTGCTGAAGTTTTGCAAAAGTTTCTGTTGCACTTTGCCCAAGTCTGAAGCAAAACCTGATAGCACACCGTTGCTCGAAATTAATGTTGTTTCATTTGTAGAACGTACTACGAAAACCGCGTTCACGGAAAAAACGACAACGGATAACCGAATGACTTGATCGAGTTCAAACTTGCACTGAACGCGTATTACAATGTCCCATAGTCGCCCTTCCATGTCCAGTGCTTCCCGTGTTGCCATATCAAACGCTACATTGTCAGTCTCATTACTTAATTTACACACCTCGTATGTTAGTGGGTCATTAAATTTCCATTAATAATTGTAAATGGAGTGGATTACTTTTTGTTAACAAAAAGGCGAATCCGTTCAAGTCGAGCTAATGCAATGAACATAATATATATGTGACCACCAATTTCCGCACTACTTTAATGGAAATAATTAATGGAAAAAAATATTTGGAAAATTACTTTACATTTCTGAAATAGGTTATTAGAAAACCAAAACGATGCTCTAAGCATTCTTAGACCTAAAATTAGGATCATCAAAGGAGACGCACAGTTCAAGGGAAGAGACAAAACTTTGAACCAAATGCCTTGAGGTCTTTTAAATGGGTTGTAACACAATTTTTGGGCCAAAAACGGAAGGGAAAATTAAGTGGAAGTTATAGAAGAACTAAGTGAAATTTACTCTAAAATGCGATGGAGGGTGTCCCTTAAAACTTCCGGCATTATCATTTAAATTATTACCCAACGTTTCAAGTGTCGTCGGCGATGCGCAACTGGATTGGTTCCATCAAGATATTTTAATAACGAAGGAACATTATCGGGGTGGATGATGGTAGACTTATTGCTTGTTTCTTATTCGGTAACATGTAACACAGAACAAAATCAGCCGTGTCGTTACAAATTAACAAAATGTAGGATAAATATGTTCGCAGATTAAGTTTCTTTGAATGTTTAGTATGGAAATATCAGAAATTATAGATCGAGAAGAAATATGATCCTAACTTATTTTTTTTTAAATATGTAATCGTATTAAAGGTTATATCATTGAAAAGTTTACACAAAGACGCCTTTGTGAGTGTATGATTTCCATTTAAAAAGACAAATTGAGGTTGATACCATCACTCCACCATTTCAGACCAAATAAGAACGAAGAAATAAAATAACGGTGACAGAAGCATTTGACAAAACCACCATGGGTTTTTCAAAATATCCAATTGGCTATGAGATTTAAAAATAAATAAAGAATACTTATTGATCGAATAAAATTGCAAATCTTATCACAAATCGGTCTCTAGCTCCGCTAGTTTCTGAGTACCCTAAACATAAAAAAAAATCTGTATATCAGAGTAAATCCTACAATCTAAACCATCCATTATATTGTCGGTCGCATTTCTTTCTGATTAGTTGGCTAGCGTTTTTGTTTGCATCTTCAAAGCTTAAATATTTCATTTCGATTTAACTTACTTTCGGTGATTCGTAGGCGTTTCTCATGATCCTCTTCCAGCTACGTTCCACGGCACCGTATTTCTTGCTCTCGTTGGGCAATTGCGTTTTTATATCTTCGCTCGCGAAAATCGGTTCCAAGTACATCCACTGTCTAAGTTGGTGAAAAAATAAATTGGGACTATTAGGTAATGAGGGATAGCTTCGCTATAGAACATTTAACGATTCGATATGCAAGAAGAATATCTGACAGGTGCCGATTTGGATTAGCGAAGGTGATTTATGTTACACCGCTAAAATTTTGAGTAAATAGTTTGACCGGTCAACCCTGATATGTGCAGGTGTATTTAATTAGTGATTGGGGATTAAAAATATGCTTCTGTATAATCCCGTACTAAATTGCGGGTATTAAATTCTGTAGAAACACGTTTTCCTTGCATGATCATAAGGCATTAACGTTAATAATTGCAGTAGTTAGCATTAAGTATGCATATAGGGAATACCGTAAATTGTGCTAGGCTGAAATTTCATATCCTTCTAGATATTCCTACCTAGTCGAATTATACTCTAGTTCAACACTAATGGTAAGGATACACGACGAAACTAGACACTAGACGGTCAGTGTATACATCGAGTGTATCCACCGCTGCGACACCGAGTTGTGTCGGTGTCGCTTAGTGTCCGTGTCGCTGCCGTGGAGACAGGGCGTTCAGGGTGCCTGCCTCAAGTGTCGCGAATTTCTAATCCGCGTGAAATTTTTGGCTAGACCAATGTTATTACGCGTGTAGTGTGCCGAAGAAATAAAATCTCTGATTTTATATTATGAACCGATGTCAGAATGCGATGGCAAATTTCAAACCTCGATTATAGGAATCGCGCTAAGAAGTCAAAGGTTGGCCGAACAATTTAATACTACTGCATTGGTAGTAAATAGAAAATTACACAACTTGCAATTTAATAATGAACTGAGAAAACTAAAAAAGAGGAAGAGTGGACAAGCCACAAATCCTAATGTTACCCCCAAACGTTTGATTACTAATGTCTATAAGTTGATATGTGGATGTGGGAAAGTATATGTTGGTCAAACTGGCAGAACTTTTAGAAATAGAATTTATGAACATTATAAGTAGAATAGCTATGTTGGTTCTGGCGCAATATCACATAAGATTTAACACAGGGGTTTAAATTCATTTTTCCGCCATCTTGGATTTCACGAGGAGTGGGGGAGAGATAGGGTAGCCCAAACACGTCTCAACCTGTATGAGGGGAATTTTTCGGGGCCAACAAACTGCATTTTGTACAGGTATACAGACAGCAGCAGACAGGTCTAGACAGGTAAACGCACAGCTTTTGAACAGGTATATAGACAGGTATAGAGAGACGAATACAGGTAACCAGACAGCTTTTGGACAGCTTAGACAGGTAAACGGACAGCTTTTAAGGGGGTGAGAAGAAAAAATGGTGGACGAGGGGGTTCGAATCATGGAGTCGAGTCGAACCCCCATCGTCCACCATTTTTTCTTCTAATCCCCTTAAAAGCTGTTCATTTACCTGTCTAAGCATTCCAAAAGCTGTCTGTTTACCTGTATACCTTTCTGTATGCCTGTCCAATAGCTGTGTGTTTGCCTGTTTACCTGTCTGCTGCTGTCTGTACCTATACCTGTACAAAATGCAGTTTGTTGGCCCCGAAAAATTCCCCTCATACAGGTTGAGACGTGCTCGGACTGCCCTATCTCTCCCACACTCCTCATGAAATCCAAGATGACGGAAAAGTGAATTCCAACCCCTGTGTTAAATCTTATGGGATTTTTCGCCAGAACCAACATAGCTATTCTACTGTTATGCTTCTTACAGAAATAAAAAGCAGGATTCGACTTTCGCCAAGCATGTAACAGAAGAAAATCATATTTTTAATTGTTTGATCATACAGCCAAATTTCCTAAACGGTTTGACGATCCTTTCATACGTCGATTGCGAAGGAATAGGACGATCCACGTACTCTACGGCAAAAAGATCGACCGTGCTTTGATAAGAATATCCAGCAAAATACCATGTTATGATTTGTACCCTCTCTGCGCTTGTATAAACTAACATGGTGTAACCGAAATCGACGATCACTTATTAGAACTTTGCGTGAGCATAAACAGATACAAAATCATTCAAATAGGCGTGCTGCATACTACGGCGTTGCGGACGACGAGACTAGCCGGCGGGAATAAATACAAGTATGGCAGATCGCGCTTGGTACAATATATCTCGCACCCCGGTGAGAGCTGAGCGTACCTGTATGTTAGAATAATGCATGTAGACAGACCATTTAGATGTGAATTACTACTTTTTTATGTGGATTTATTGTCCATATACTCCGACCAAATTGATGGAGATACGCCATTAATTACTTACCTAATTAAAATTTTCCATTTTCCAAAATTACTGCTACGCCGAATGGCGAGCATTAAACCAAATCATTACTATTTATTTTACGAGAGCGACTTACGACTCGAGATGGGAATTAATTGTTGGGTTATGGTGAATCCTTGCTAACGATGCGCGGAGCAATTTAATATTTGTTCGTTGTTAATCAATGTATATATGTAAGTAAGAATCAGCAAAATTAAAAAGAGAGACCTTTCGTAATAGAAGTACTATAGATCGTCTCAACCTCCCAATGCAGTATGGGGTATAATAGCAACTTTTATCTCTTACTATCCTTAGTTGCTCTCATTAAAGCTATCTTCACTTCCGATTGCTATGTTGCAACTTATTTATATATGTCGGTACTCGCAAAAATACATATATGTCTGTCTATTAGCGTCAACTGCTGTCAATCGTCATCGTCGTAGCTTGAAAATATGTTTAATCAAATTCCACGTTAATTTGTTTATATATATAGTCGAACAAATCGTTCTTTTCAGTACGCGTCTATCTTTTTCGAGCGTGCTCGGGGTAATATGAGTATTTTTCTTGATTTTTACATACTTTATAACATATACATTTAATTACAGTTTTCGCTGCATTAATAGAGGCTGTAGGGAGAAAACGGCGTAAGGGAAAAAATTTGCCTTAAGGAGAACTGTATGATTGCAAATGTTTTAAATTATTTTAATAAATCTATGCATGTGAGTACTGCCGTTCAAGAAGGAAGTAAAGCTTTGGGTTGCTCAGAGCGTACAATACATAATATGAAACAGAAACAACGAACTGGTTCATTATCAAGTCCAAAAAACCAAGAAAGGAAACGCATACAAGTAAATGACCCATTACAAGCATATGATGAGAACATGCAAGCCTGTAATCTTATATTATTTCAAGTCGAACAATAACATATATCGATGAAATTACGTCCAAATATACCGCAAAGGCAGTCATTGTTATTGATAATTCTTCCTAACACTGCAGAAAATTAGAAAAGGTACCAACCACTGACGATATGTTAAAAAGTGACTGTTTTGCGTGTCACGCAATGAAAGCAACGAACTTGCAACAGAAAAAGGCTCTTCGATTACCACCTTACCACTGCAAGTTAAATCCCATTGAAATGGTATGGCCACAATTAAAAACTATAAAAATGAATAATACCACAAACCACATTTGAAGTAAAAGATATGGAGGAATTAATTCGAAGAGCATATAGCACTGTAACAGTTGAAAATTGGAAAAACTACATCAAACATGTAAAAAATGTTGAAAAGAAACGTGGATAGTGGATAATTAGCAAGATGACATTAAAGAACTTATTATTCATGGTACAGATTCGTCATCATCTGAAGATCAAACTGATTCATCGACTGACTAAAAAATTGACATAGGACATATGTGGTGTATAATTTATATTCCTTTCTTAAATATTATTGTATTATATCTGTATTCGTATGATTCCAGCTATTTTTGTTACAAAAGTGGAAACTATTATTTGTTAAAGGATTATATATTTTTCTTTAAATTTAATAAATTTTATAATACCCCAATTCCTAAATAAATGTTCGAAATGTAAATTACGTTAATGTTGAGTAATAATGTATAAAATTATGGGCTTCTTCATTGATTCTTAATTAAAAAAGTTACATGGTTTTTTTTTATATTTTACAGTTTTCCACAAATTTCCTTCGAAAAAATATGAGAGATAACAATTTTATTATAAGTGCTTCAAGCTCCGCATATACTGCATTAACCAGAAATTACGTTTTTATAACCCCATTTTCGTATCTCATGTCATATAGTTTGACATGTGCATTTTAACTGTCATAAACCCAAATAATGGAGCAGGAAGTAATAATGTACAGCTGATTCGACGATTTGGCAAGCATGTATCGAATTCCCATAAGCTGTGTGATTCGGAGATCTATCTATAGTCTATATTGCGCATAAAAATAGCAATACTAGATATATGTTTGTACAACACTGTATATTACATTGGAATGTATCTACACGTTGGCTTATCGCATAACTGTTCATAGAAATGTATTTGTATGCAAGTGCAGCAAAAGTAAGTGGGAAAAACTAAGAAAACCTCAGTGTATTATTTCGATAATTTAAGATTAAACCTATCTGTGTTCAAATATGTAATTGAAGCAAGTATCATAGTAATGAAGAATGTTTTTATAATTGTGAGCCAGGTGACATTCACTGTATGTTCAATTATTTTGGCGATGGAAATTACAAGCGTGCTGTGAGAGTGTGTGTCGACCCTTTCCCTAATTGGGGACACCTAAATTATACTTCGTATATGATACGGACTTCAATACACCAAATTAGGTTGGTCAGATATATTCCCTCAATTTATTCTAATGCAGTAACGACTAGAATATTAACATCAGTGAATTTTAACTAACTTCCTTAACGCAATTTGCAATTGTATTTTCAAACGTAGCTAACTCCAGCTCTCGGTCATCTTATATAATAATAATGCAGCTTTATTTGGACATTACAGCATTTGAAAAAAATCAACAATGAAAATCATAATTTGAATTACAATTCAAAAAAAAACAATGAAAAGAAATTGTTAAGGACTATTTTGTGCGCGTCGAAAACAACAAATAGCAACGGCCGTCGATCCGAGACCCGTCTGTGCCCTGGACATTTGAGGGGCTACAACCGCTTACCGAGCCGCGCGCCCGCTACCGGGCCAGTGCACCAACCGCGGAATCAAAACCGAGCGCATATATAAGGGGCTGGGTACGAAAACAAGTTGGAAAGGTATCCGGTGGCCGTGTTTTCGCTTATAGGCAAAAAGACGGTTGCGCCCAGCCAACTTCGGATATCAGGTCCAACAGTCCCACAGCGCGTGTACGGTGTTATACGAACGTATACATCAAATGTGCACATAGACAATAATGTCCTACTGAAAGACTTTGAGTTGCGATTATATGTGAAATATACATATTTATTTTTATGTATTTAAACATTTGTCTGTATGATTGTTTAGTTTGAAAATAAACTATTTTAAAATAACCAAATGCGTCTTTTGTGTTCTCTCACCGGCAAACTGCAGTGGGATTCCGTAAGGCCGTCGTCTGTAAGCGTTCGACAGTAAAAGTACTGTCGAGTCATGCCATCGAGTAACTCAATAGATTTACACGGCACCTCTGCCGGTGTTGTTCGTATGTTGCATTTCTTTCTAACAAATGTTATAAGTTTCTTTCTTTGTTTGGTGGTAGGTATATTCTAAAGTGTAAAGTCTGGCAAATATAACATATGAAAATTGGGATAATAAAATGGGCCCTTGGAGCATATATAAGAAAAAATAAATATGCATTATTTTTATTTTAGTTCTTATCCTATTCAGAAAAAAGTATTACTTTCGGTATGTTTTGTATAAAGATTTTTGGTGCTACAGTAAGAAAATAAAATGTTACACATAATATGCAATAATACATAAATATTTCCATTAAAATCATAAATTGTGTTCAAAGTACGGGATGCACACATTGGGAAACAATGATTAATTTTATGAAAAAGCGTAGAGTTGGCTTCAGGACAATTTTCTTTGTCAAACGGCAGGCAAAAAGAACTATGGGCTGAACTAATGGGGCAAAAATGCACTTAGATTGGTAAACAAATCGTTGAAAAGTGGGAGAGTACTGGTTTTGTTAATATGAATATAATTTATTAAATAATTTGTATTTTGAGTTAGAAAGTTGACGCGGATATAAAATTAATTGTCCATTTTCGTCTTGACGGGCTTGATTTAAGAGATGGTGGAATATAGGGGAACATTTTTGTAACAATGCAAAACAAGTATACAACTTGTATAATTTTTTTAAAATTAAAATCGAGATATTTGTTGGTTATGTAAACATATAGAAATCACACATTATTTTTTAAGCTACTAACACACAAGGAATACAACTGATGTCATTTGCTCCAATAACGGCATTTTAGGACAAAAAGTTTACCAGGTACCGAACCTTACCGACCGCAAATACGACACCCTTACAGAATCTAGCAGCTGTTCCGCAAACTAGCAGCCTAACAGAAATACTGATGTTCAATATACATATGTGACTGATACTCCATACTATAAGTATTAAATTACACCATTAAAAAAATTCTTGTAGAGAATAAAAATGTTGTGTGCATCATGATTTTTAAACTACCTATCTAGTAAATAAACCATAAGATAAATGATTATGTGACATCCCCCTCTCAGGCTTATTTAATGTTACCTCCTTAGAAATTCCCTACCCTCTATCAACTATACACGAAAAACACATAACACTAAAATTTACGCAACCTTAGAACATGGAAAGCTAATTTTATTTACACAATTGGGAGGAATATAAAATATAAAAATGGGACTTCGACAAAAACTACAGAATAAAGGACACAAGACGCGGCGAAAAGCCACTTTAATGGGTTTTCCTTGTTTTCCGGCATAAACGCGACATTGTCGAGAGAAAGAAATTCTATATTAATAAGAAAGAATATCACATTATATAGCAAAAAAATAGAACTTATGTCTATTTTTCTTTGGAATCGAATAATAGGAGGAATATTAAATTAAAAGTTTTTCATTTGTTGTGCTCAAAATTAATTTTACTCCAAGTTGGTAAACCAAATTCTATTCAAGTGAAGTGTTGCTTCAATAGGCTTCAATACTGGCATAAAATATTAAAGACTTCTGAAATCTTAACAAAGCCCGGAAAGGAATCAACTGCTATAATGTCTTATAAGGCGATGTGCCTGTTGGCTTCCGCCTAAACCACTCAACAATTCATTTGTTATTCAAGTGGCACTCAACAATTGAACAAGAACACCGTATAATGCACACAATCAACGTGGTACTAAAAGATGTAAGATATTGCCACCTTTCTTGTTAGACGTCAGTCAAGCGATCGGTAAATTTTGCAACGATGGCCTGCTATATAAAGTTAAATACTCTATTCCTACATCATTTTATTTTCTAAACAAGACATATCTAACAGACATATAATTTAGAACAATAGAATGTGAAGATTCGTCTTAAGAACTGCGGCACCTCATTCACACTTAAATATCTACGCGGTGTGCAGTATTTTTTAAGGTTTGTTGAGCGTGAAAAGGTATATCACAAAACTTCAAATTTCAACTCATCAAAGCTGGAGTCCCACAGGGTAGTGTGTTTGGTCCAATATTATATATCAGTAGTGTTATGGCAAAACATGTTATCTGTCATTTTTGTGATTTTACAGGAGAAACAAAAACAGGTTTGTATTTATAATGGTGGATATAGATTTTTTAATCTACATTCATGCTTGTGTATCATAGTCATAGCTATTTACACTACAAAATGTGGACAACTAAATCCTTCGTACTTTATGTGCGGCTATTTAATGCCAAAAGTGCATTTTGAAAAAAAGGCCATGTTTTGTGATAATACTACTGGTATAATAGATATAATATACACGTAAGATTTTTCAACTTTAGAGTATATTGTAATAGGCACATTTCTAAACGACAGTGATAATTTCTGAAAATCTTCAAGATCATCTTTTCCACATAGGAGATTGGCTCAAAAGAAAGATTGAATGGAATCAAATAAATGAAAGCAAAGAAGAAGCATGTGACTTTACACATAGAAAAGATCAATGTCCGCTTGTGTTTATCAGCGAGACAAACATATCTAGAAACATGTCTAGAAACTTATGGCATCGAACTGTGTGGTTAGGCCAGTAAATCCAACACAGGTTTATACAGCGAGCTCAGTCGAAGATCATCCGTGCAATGATAGATGCTCCATGGTGTGTCACCAACCAAATGCCGAATTAAGTGCTCGGAATCCCAACAGTGCAAGAACTGATCAAGAAAAGACCCATACAAGAACACCTGTTTAAAATCACTAGTTCAGCAGGTTAAATAACTTAAAAGGAAATGCTCAATTGACCTTAAATAATGCGTGGGAGATCAGATCGCTGAAGAAGAATCATAAAGTCAAATGTAAGGCCACATTTTAAGTCTCCCAGTCATCGAATTGCAAATCTTGATTGCAATTGAATAGAGAATAAATACATATTTAAAAAAGCGCAGTCTTTTTTCTCGGCGGCGGAAACACTGACGTTAACAAAAGAGGGAGAAAAAATTCTTCAACCGCAAGAGAGAAAAATAAGAAGTATGATGGGGGAATAATAGAAAATGGTTTATACAGGAGACGAACGAATCGAGTAATATGGGAGGATTTGAAAGGGGAAACGGTGGTAGGAGTTATAAAAGTGCAAATAGTGAAATTGTTGGGTCACTGAAAAGACCAGAGGAGCAAGTGCGAGCAATAACAGAATGGCAATCGGGAGGAAAGAGAGCACAAGGAAGACCAAAGACTAAATGGAAAGTCGAAGTAGAAGAAGATTTAAGAAAAGCAGGAATAAGAACAAGATGGAGGACGATTGTCGAAGAAAGAAAAAAATGGAAGGACGTAGCAGTCAAAGTGAACGGGAACGTCTGCGTAATGTAGGGCATTTGGCCCTGATTCAGCGGTAGAGGATCTTGAAAGTTTCCTTATGGAAGCGGGGAAGCTCCGTTAGGGGTGTGGAACCATATATACATATATATTAGTTCACTGCACACTAAGAATAATACAAGTATTTTTCGTAATTTTGTATAATGCCTAAGTTTTTTTTCTAAATCCTATTGATTCATCGCACACTAGGATACAACCCAGAGAAAAGTCTTGTAGAGAGATGAGATTGCAGTTATATTGTTTACCAACAAAGAAGTTTCATAGTGGAATAATGTAAAGGAAATTTTCTATAATTCATTCTTAATTTTAAAATTTCGGTTTAAAAAGCAGTACGTATCTAATGAAGTTATCGCGGTATACCGATGGCAATCCTAAAATTATACGATACTATTACAAAAATATAATCATTAAAAGTACTCCTATTTAAGAAGAAATAAATTCACGAGAGTACTCACCTTTGGACATCTATCCACTCCTCGAATACGTCTGCAGTTACCTTTAAACTCTCCTCCCATTCGTCGATCCTTTGCTCGAATGCAGCCTTGAACGGACTGAAGGATATTTGCTGAGTTAACACAAGATGGTCGTCCAACAACTGTTGAATTTCTTCCGATATCTTCATGATGTAAGTACCTGAAATGTTCCATTAACAAAGATTAATGCGCCCGCAAGAATACTACATCGAAACGATAATATTCATAAGAATAAAAAGAGGAAAAAGCCCTCCTTCATTTAGTTTCTTCCATTTGTTTTACTTCAATATTTTTTTTATAAATATAAAATGTTTACCAGTCTTTTTGTATGGGGTCAATTCTAAGTAATTGTTGTCCCATTCTCCAACCATCTTATCCAAAACATGCTCGATACTATACTCCTTAGAAGCAACATCGGAGATTTTAACTATCATCTCATTGAACGGCTCTATGCCTTGTCCAAGGCAGTCTTTGAACGTTAACGTTGGAGTCCATTGGATGCTAATACCTGAACAACACGATTACATTTATATTCCATTGGCACTTTCACCGAGATTTACTTTACCAGTTTCTTCGCCAAACTGGTCCCAATGTCTCTGGCGCATGCCAGGATTCCTCAGACTCTGTATCAGCGGTATCAGCGGCTTGAACTCTTCGATTTGCGTTTTAACTTCGATCGCGACGTTCTGCACACCCGCTAGTTCCGCGAAGGTCCTCACAGATTTGACAATAGTTTTGTACATCTCGGTTACGTTCCTCTCGATTGCGTCGCTGTCAACGTTTACCAGTGGATTATCCATCCAGATTTCGTGCCAACGCAACCAATCTGTAGGATAAATTATTAGATATTAGAAGTTACGGGACGACGGTTAGAAGTAATACGATACCAGATGCTGTAATCCATAAGTTTTTGTACGGTTCGAACTCTTTAATTAATTTAGTTAGTGTGTCGAAGGGCACAACTGGCATGTTAAATAGTTTTTGCCGTTGGTTGAGGAGTTGACCTTGTTCTTGGGCATCTTTCATGTGCTTCCAAAGTCGTTTGATTTCAATGGCATTTTCATGAGTCTAGGAATAGATAGAGAAGTACGATTTATTAAGGAAAATTACATCACAAAATGCTCAATGGAATTCGAACAAAGCGACGTATGCTTAAGTATATTTGTTATAAGAAATAACACATACTTGTTTTATAATCACAATTAAATATAATTGAATATTTTAACGTTTTTTTTTTGGATAGAAATGAAAAATAAAATTTGAGGTGCAAACTATAACGTTGAACCCTTAAACGAGTCATCGTAAGAAGGAAGACAGCGCTTACTTAAGAAAATGAGTTCAACCAACAAAAGAACAGAGAATCTTAAAACACAATAGATGACTAATAGATGATGAACAATAGAGCTTTTGTACACTTAGGGAGCTTCCAATATAAGTAAGAGTCAATTACCACAATGAATGTACACCTCTTCGTTGCTTCCGCAGGCGTATCAGTCGTACGTTCTGAATATTACAATTTTACATAGAAAGGAAGCAAATCCCGTCGGGCAAAAGAAGTCAAATTGTATTTTGGTCGATAGATTTAAGAAAGGAAGCGATTTCAATAATAGGGGGTTTCTCAGTTTTATTACTGCGTAAGTACCTCATTACGTTAGCAATAATTCTTGAATAAAAAGATGAATGTTTGCTATTTTCTTAGTTCAATGTTATATTGTAATCTTTCTGGGATGATAATCAATAATATTGCTTACATGGACTAAGCAAAAAGGGTTTAAACTACTGCCCCTTTTAATTGGCTCTCTTGATTTAATGTATTTGTTGTAAATAAGGGTTGAAAGGGTTGCCTTTCAATGACATCAAATGAATATGTATGATCATAAAGAAAATCTCTTAACTAATCATAACTTAAATATTACAAGTCATTTAAGATTGGCAAAGGACATATTTTTGTAAATGATCGTTTCACTACACCAGTAGAGGTCTTGATAGATGCCACTCGACGGATGCCGTCGCTTCCTGGATGGAGCTCCACAATTCTGCCTAGTTTCCAATTAAGAGAAGGTAGGTGGTCATCTCTGATCAGTACAAGTGTATCGGTCTTCAATTCTCCATGCGAAGTGGACTATTTCTGGCGCACTTGTAGTTTTGAAATGTACTCCTTGGCCCATCTTCTCCCGAAATGCTGCTGCAGTTGTTGAAGGTGTTCCCACCTTGATAACCTCCAAGAAGGCTTGTTTTTACTTATAAACATTGGTATGGTAAGAAGCATTTGGCCAATTAAAAAATGGGATGGTGTTGGTGCACCAAGGTTTGAAGGCTCTGAAGAAAGTGGAGTGAGCGGACGAGAATTTAGGACAGCTTCGATTGATGTAAGTACTGTACAGAATTGCTCGTATGTCAATTTTTCGTTTCCTACCATTGGCTTTAAGTGGTGCTTGGTGGATTTTACGCCTGCTTCCCAAATACCTCCAAAATGTGGTGCGTAAGTTGGTATAAAGTGCCATGAGATACCTTGGTAGGCTAGTCTTTCTGCAATTCCTTTAGATCTCGCTGAGCTGAGACAAATTTTTTTCCGTTGTCTGAGAAATCATGTGTTGGAATGGCTCTTCTTGATATGAATCCGGCTCGAAGGACCGAATTTTATGTTGTAAATAAGTTTTAATGTTTACTTTTATATGTACTTGTATTGATTTTTCAAAAGAATGTCAATTCATTTCATCTGTCATAATAATAATGTAACAAAAACTAATCCTACTACGATACAAAATATTTACAACAGTATTCTCTAAGGCTACCTGCATTTTTCTTAAGAAAATGATTGCAGTTATAAGCATAAAACACATTTTCTGCAGCAAAGAAAACCTAAAACTTTCTTTTGATAAAAACGTCTCTTTACGTTTTCCTAAAACCCAAGTTCTTCCTTGGCTTAAGCCCCTTCTGCGTTGGCAGACCGAAGACGTTAATAGCTTATTATCAAATTTGTCGAAAGGCACTTGATAAAGAAGTAAAAGAAATAAATTTATTTGCATCTGTTCTTTATTGCATGTTATAAGCCACGCGACAGTGCAACAAATAACGAGTTTGTACAAAAATAGAAGAAAAGCCGTAGCCTTCAGTAAATATATAATTGACGTGTCTGAAAAGTTTTAGCAAACTCAAATAATAACGTACGCAAATCTTTGTTTGCATTCCCCAGCAAACACCCTAAAGTTTATAGTTTGGAGCTACGCATAGTTATCGAAATTTTGAAACTACTTTGTGTTAACTTCACGAATATAGGTGGAGAATACAGATGTCCTTAGTAAATCCTCGTCAAAATTACGCCAACTTATAATTATTTACGTATTTTATCAGTCACGAGTTATTTTTTCACGACTAGATGAATGAATAAATAAATTATGAATATTGCTTGTGATGTCTATCATGTCTAGCTAAGAATTTCACTGTAATAACCCCATGATAGCACTTTCACCACGTGTAAACAATATAATATAATGAAAATAAAGGGTCTATTATGTCTTATTAAGTTACTGTTGTAGTTAATGCAATTAATTATGTCGCGCCCGTGCTGTCGGCAGACCACAGAATAGTAAACAGATAAGGGTTTGATGTGAGACCCACTGTTTGTTTTCCAATAACAAATGAGGACTCTATGGATTAAAGGAGAAAACAAAACAAGATGTACTACAGAATTTACATTATTTGTTTAGTGAAAAGCAATATTGTTTGTGCTCATAACATATTTGATTCAATTCCTGCTCCTTTATTTAATATGCTTTTATTTTCAACGGTAAATCTTGAAACACACCAACAAAGCAATATAAAATCCTTTAAGGTGACAGTATCTCAATATTCCTTGTTCCTATTTCAATTTCGTCGTTTTAAATGAATCGCGTGTTACAAAGGAATAACTTGGTGCTGTTAAAATATGTCGGTTTAGCAAGCAAGCGAGTACGTTTACCAGTATAACGTTTATAAAGAGTACTTCTATTATAAGCTTACATCGTTTCTGGCGAGTTTAGGTGTATCGTTGAGGTCAAACCTGCGTCCATTATTATTTAATATATTTATTAAATGTCATGTCCTTGCATACGCCGATTATTTGAAGATCTGCCATAGGATCGCCGAAGAAATTGTCCATTAAGATTATGAAGCAAATAGATACTAAATTTAAGTTAAAAATACCCCTTACCACCTTGTTGAGTAAAGTACTCTGTATACGTACTTCGGCTACTAAGTTGCCATCCTCAGCAGAAAACCACAAAGGAAAATAATGTCAGACGTAGCACTCCGAGAGCAATCCAGCTCTTA
>JARFOC010032811.1:0-59957 GCA_031763485.1 Osmoderma eremita
TAACAGATTCGTTATCATCTGAAGATCAAACTGGTTCATCGACTGACTAAAAGTTGAAACAAGACATATGTGTGTGTGTGTGTATGTGTTCCTTTCTTAAATATTGCTGTATTACATGGGGATTTGTATGATTCCAGCTATTTTTGTTACAAAAGTGGAAACTATTATTTGTTAAAAGATTATATATTTAACTTTAAATTTAATAAATTGTATAATACCCCAATTGCTAAATAAATCTTCGAAATGTAAATTACGATAATGTTGAGTAATAATAAATAAAATTATGGGCTTTTTCACTGATTTATAAGTAAAAAAAAATATGTTTTTTTATATTTTACTGCTTTCCTCAAAATATGCATTTTAACTGTGAGAAACCTAAATAATGGAACCGGAAGTAATAATGTACAGCTGATTGGACGATTTGGCAACCGTGTATTGAATTCTCATAAGCTATGTATTGCATTCGGAGGTTGAGACGATCTATAGTTTGTACTTTTCAATTCATTTTTTCAATGTATTTTTATCTTAAAATGTCTTTACTCCTCAAGGTGAACAATACAATAATGTGGATATTCATTATTGTGCGTGGCAGAGCCGAGCAAACTACGGAAAATCTGGATAAAATATAGCTGATGCATCGAAGTCAACAAAATCAAACGGACTCCCCTTGACTTTTTGGACATGGATGCCTTTAATTAGAGCAAATTTTCCATAATTTCACTCCGCTCTAATTCGCACAATAATGAACACCGTCCTTTATACTGCTTTATACGGCTTAGGCGGAGGAGTCTCTGCATTGCCGGCAAGTAAGCCAGCTTTACCGAAATTTCAATTTTGAAGTGCTTTGACACTTCAAAACAATTTGTAGTTATTTTTAATAACAATCCACAATCAAATCTGCTCGAGGGTACATGAATATGACATAGTCTTCTTAGTTACGGAAGTATGGAAATTTTTAAATCGCTACGACATTCAGCAGTGTGTTAAAATGACCAATGACTCATGACATACTCGATACAAGTCAAGTTAATGTAAAGTTCTTTCAAATGGATTCAAACGCACTTCGGCCATAGTACATTCAAGTTTGATATCTTTTACATCCTTTTATGCTACACATCATTCTATATAAACCTTAAATTAACGTTTCTAACTACAGTTTGCACTTGGAAAATGTTAAATGAAAACGGCAGATTTTTTTCTGCTAAAATGCGTATTCCGAACTCAATGCTTTAATTAAAAATACCCATATTTTTATTCTTGAGGAGACTACAAAGAGCAAAAAGATTAAGTAACACAAATGCACGTATTGTGATACAGAGGAAATTTCACCAATTGTAAGTGAGAATTATAACCAGGTTAAACATACGTATATAGCTTCTTAATATTGGTTGATACAGATTTTACGTGGTTATTCATTGTGCCTGCATCCTGCTAATGATACTTTATACTTATGGCCATCAATTTAGAGAAAGCATAAACTTTGACTAGCTAATTGATTCTATCGAGTCAATTTTATGGTATCGTGAAAACAGGTTTTATATTTTTATTGAATCATTTATATTTTCTGTGGGGTTTCGAAATAACAAATTTATTGAATTAGCTGGAACATTTTCTGTCTTCTTTACGCCATTATCATCTTAGGTTATGTAAGCTCATTTAAATTAAGATTTAAATAATAGTAAGTGAATTTTGTTAAATGTTCTAACCAATCGTCGTCGCCACTATAAGAGAAAAAAAAGCTGAAGAAACGCCTGTATATCTTGATGTGTTTTTGGCATAATTTCTGAGTTGAAGTAAACCTTTGTATTTCTGTTGCAAATCTTGCAAAAAAGATTGATTCTTCTCTGCGTATTTATTAATATACGGAAACGTTATACGGATGGTTGATTTACTAGATGTGATCTGAATAAAAACAATTTACAACTAAAAACTTAAAAATTTAATTACAGAACTAAAGTACAAAGCTGGTAATTGTTATACACTACATGTTTGTTAATTTTATTTTATGTAATGTATTCTCAAAAGGATTTCTGCCAATATCTGACACCTAAGGTGAAATCTAACTTTATAAATATGTTACAAGTTATATAAATATACTTTGAGGATCACACAACATATCTAATTATGTAGCAACAAACACTCTCACACTCAGGCAGCTATTTTGGGCTACTAATGCCCCCCTCACTGTAGGACGGAGAGGTATCTGCTGCGTGTTCAACACACCGTATCGTCAACTTTACCCTAGGATGTCCCTATCGTAAAACCATAGAGACATCTGACGCCCGGCAGCGCATTCATGGCGTAATATCCCGTTAAAATCAAAGCACCCATTCATAGAAATCTGTTTTGGCGTTTGATTCGTATCAACGCTGATTGTAAGTTAACACAGATTTCACGCTAAACCTTTGTTTGTGTTAAAAAGAAGAATAAGACGGCGGTATCCTAGAGACACCAGTTGGACAAAGCAAGTCAAACTTATGCCAAAAGTGGGTTGCAATAGACGATTTAACGATACCAAATCTGAAACCTAAAGTTACCTAAAATTGCATTTTCTAAAAATCTATATGACGTCCCAAACAACGTCAAACGAATATTAAGACATGACCCTATATTTGCTGTGATATTAGGTCGTAATTTCAACGTCCAAATAACGATCCATATAACGTAAATTTAACGATTCACATGACTAAAAATAACATGAATACTAATACTTGATCTTGTTCGTTGAGATAGACCATGTTGCTTTTCATATAGTTAATCAATTTGTTGCTAAATTGTAAGTCCGAAGTTTTGGTAGTTGTAGATTATAGGTATATTTGATACGACAAAATATACTGTGGAAAATTTCCTAACAAAATTAAATTCGCGATTTGATTTGATTAAATTCACAGCGGAAAAAAAATGAAGAATGGCCCACCTTTCTTACATAGTTTTGCAATTAATAATAGCACAAGATTAGAAATGTATAGAAAGGAAACCAACACAGATAGATTCATTATGGCGGTTTCAAACCACTGTCAACAACATAAGATGTCCGCGATTAATTTCCTGGTAAATAGATTAATTAAATTCTGGTTAAGTCAAAACAGGTTCGAAAAAGAATTAAAATACATTAAAAACATTGCAAAACACAATTGTTACTTCTCTGTAGATGTTGATCGCGTCCTTACGAAGGTCCAATATAGACAACACTTGAGAAACTCCACAACGCTAACGCTAACTCCGGTAGAATGCGACAAAAAAAAAATTACCTTTTCATAAAATAACGAAAGAAATTAGCCGAACCGTAAAAGACGAACATATGAAAATCGGTTATAAATCGTCGAACACACTTCGTAACCTTTTAAGAAAGAAGACAAAGTGGAAATGAAACAAAAGTCGGGAATTTACAAAATTACATGTGGAGAAAGTCTACATTGGACAGACAAAGAGGTTTATTGAAACTAGGTACAAGAAGCATATCTCGCACTACCGATATGGGAGAGCAGATATGTCTGGCGTTGCTGAACATATGGAAAGAACCGGACATAATGTAAATATAGATAATTTAAAACTAATCTGAAATCGGTAACTTTGACGCGCGAGCTAGATGCTTATGAATTCATTTATATTAAAAATGAATAAAAACCTTCTTAATCAGGAAAAAGCGCCCTTGTCATTTACTGTGCTGATGGATTTATTGGAGTAAAGCACACACTTAAGAACGCTCGGGTGGTCCTTTTAAGAAATTTTGCGTTGGGAGTGTGTGAAAAGGTTGGAAATATGTTAGAGGTAGGCAGTCATTTTTGCGCTCATTCGGTTATACGAGTTGATAATGGGAATCCACATATTCCCGAAATACGTGTCGTCCCCAATTAATTAATACTTTGTGCGGGAGGAGTAATCCGAACAGTGTGTTTATTGTGCCGCCCCACAGTCCTTGTAATCTTTACTAATCTTTACAATATATTAAAAAATGAGTGGAGGACAGGTCTACATTTCGCAATTCGACTTCATATTTTTCACCTTTGAATTTGATGAAATTTCAATTGACCAATCTTGAAAAACTAAATTGTAGTACGCCAGTGCAAACGTATTAAACAATGCGTTTATAGACTTATTATTATTTTTTGAGTGAAGATTAAATCTTAATAGTTATGTAGGTATGCCAAGAAAGTCGAACTTCTCCCAATAAAATAAAACATGGAATCAGATCCATAAATTTATACGACTAGTTTTAGGAAAAAATCCGTAGTTTAAGTCGACAATGAAATAATAGTTATATAACGCGTACGGAAACCTTTTCTGGAACAACACCTAAACGGGATGATAAAAGTCCTGTTTAAATGCCGAAAATACATAGAACAGTAAACTGACCTGGATAAAACTGGTATTCAACTTCTTTGGCATTGACAAAGTGTTCTGAAATTTCACCATGTCCCGTAAAACTTCTTGCACTGCCAGATCTTCCGCATCCACGACCCGAAATGCGGTCATGTTGACAAAGTTATATTTGAAATCTTCCAAATCGAAGGTCTCCAGATCGAACGTTGTGAATAGGTAGTGGTATTTGTAGTCGTTCATTTGCAGTTGTAAAATCTAAAAATAATAGAAAGAAGTGGCAAATTAGCATATGTACATTATGCAGTTGTTTTATAATAGGATTATTTATTCTATATGTATATAAACTGACTAACCCCTTTGAGAAAATGCTTGATGTTTTGCGATTTAGTGTCTATAATAATGTTGTTTATCTCCTTATTCTTGATTTCTTTTAAAATGGGTCGATATGTTTCTGGGTCTGCTTGGCGTATATGAATTTCTAAATCGCGATTACGCGGTGATCTAACCAATTCTCGAAGTTTTATCAGACCTGCAATACAAATAATGATAGAAGTTGTTACAAAAATCAATACATTACTGTTGATTATTTATATGAAAATCTTAGTAATATTAATAAAAATTTTCTTAATGAAATTTATAATAATTTTGCAAGATGTGCAATTTTGAAAATGTCAGAATTTTAACATCTGTATTATTATTCTACTTTATTAGGCGTGATCTGCATTTCCAAAATTCACTTCGAAGTGATGGAGTAATTCATATAATGGTATCGAAAATTGCGGTATTATGTTGCGATTATATTTCCAATGAATAAAATCGCGTTCCTTTCGTAAAGGAATGCAACAAGCAGAAACTTTACCGACTCCAAGAGTGCCTTGTTGTAAGCACAAAACGTTTTTAGCTGAGGAATCGCTCGATTTGGGTGTCCAAGCCCCTCCAAACGTTGAATGCTCAAATTTTTTTGCGAACTATAACAGATACCGCAAAACGGGGCTACCTTGTCACCTTTTTAACAAATTTTGCGCCGTGGCTTTCTGATTTCTTCGAATTTTGGTCTGAAAAGACTTACGTGTACCGACCTGCGTAGCCAGAAAAGCAGCTCCCTAGATTTCACAGCCAACGAAAAAATAAAGGACGGGGTGACAAAGTAGTCCCGTACTTGGGGCTACTTTGTCACATAATTAAAAAGTATGTAAAATGGCTACAAAGAGTTGGAGTAGCAAAGTAACACAAGCCATCAGCGTTCCATTTCGTTTGGTGGACGGATCACTAAAAAGAACATCTTGCAATAGCTCAACAAGACTTGTGTCCAATAGACGCCTCACGTGCTCGTGCTGGACATTAGCATCCAGCAATCTTCTCAGAACATCCTGCCAGTTGCATGGATAGAGTCTACTAGCTCTAAATACATCTTGATCTTGGGTTGAATCTGCAACCAGAGCCTGTTCAACAGCAGAGGAAACTTCCTTTGCAATCAAACCCGAATAGCAGCTCTCCTTTCGCCACGCATCTAGAATCTCTCGCCACTTTCTTTTAATGGGCGCAAAAACTGCAGCATCCAGAGGCCACATTAAATGGTTGACATTTGGTGGAAACGGTGTTATGTAAATATCATGTTCCTGTGTAGCCTGAATGACGTTTTTGGCGAAATGACTAGCCAGATTATCGCCCGATGATTCTTTTTCCTTGTTTCCTTGCCCGTTGGGTGTGTGGCAGGAAAATTTGCCTAAACCAGATCTCAAACAGCTTGGCATCGAACCATCCACTTGGACTGGTTTTATAGATAGTTCCAACAGGCCCACCGACGCACCAATTTTTGTAGAGGTGGGCCGCTTTATAAACGATCATGTGAAGCAGAAGGTCGCCACTTGCAGTTCAGCACACCATGATGCTGATTGCCGTTCTCAAGAAATTCTGAACCCTTTCCACCCTTTTGCAGTTTCTAGTAATGACTTTTCCTGCTTCAGGATCATCTGTTATGTTTGTCTCATCGTAGTTGTATATATGGTACCTGTAGATTCTGACAAAGCTAGCGATATGTTGTTGAAAAACTTATTACCATTATCTTAGTCAACAGAAGATCGGAACCCTTTTATGTTTGATGCTTTCCTCACAGCCAAATTGTACCTCTGGATAAATAACGTAACCATATGGTCCCCCGGACAATTGTCTTTAAGGACCTCTTTTATCCAAATACTACTTCACTACTTGCTTTATGTCGGCCTTAGTTAGTGGAAAATCCCAGTCTGTAACAATGCCCACTGTGGTTGCAATGACGGTCTCTTTCTCCCTACTCAGGATGGTTAGAAGACCTATAGGTTTTACATGCCTACTAAGGCGTTTATTCGTGAGAGTACCGCTTGGGATTTGGTAAACCCTGGCGGTCATCTCATCTCATCTTGAACCGCACGCACCGCTTCCTCCACCTGTTCTTTTGTGAAGTTGTGGTAGGGCTTTTTTATACGTCCTATTTTTTTTTCTAGTCAACTAAAACCTGCAAGAGATAGTGGCGCCATTGGAAATATAAAATACGTAACTAATTTTTAATGAAATATTAAAAACCGTCAGTGCGCACAGGGTGACAAGGGGCTACTTTGTCACCCCTGTTTTACGGTACCATTTTTTTTCTAACACAATTTAAAGCATATTACATTGTCACGGAGTATCACCACGGTATCGTCGCGACATCTTGCGGCAACTGCATAAAGCTTGTCCTTGGTTTAAATTCACATTGACTACTTGAATTTAATAAGATTAAAAACTGTTCGCGCGTTCTGATTGGCTCCTTGAACTTAAATACTACACGCGCACTCTGACTGGGTTCTTCTGTTTACAGGTTTAGAATTATTGGTATTTCCAAAAAACCTTTTTCACCCCAGAACACTCCAGAAATAGAATTGTCGCGAACAAAATTTGTTTGTATAAGGAGCCGTGTAAATAGGTAGTTTTCTTTAAGGTTATCTGCGTTTGTGTAAAAGTTGAAGTGATTTGTAAACAGTGCAGTTAAACGTTAAAGTTAAAGTGCTTACTAATAAAACGAATTCACATAATTAGACAGTAAGTGTTGTTTGCATTTTATCGAGCCCAAGTCTATGTCCCACAGTTAAATTCGTGGCAACATAAACATAAAGGCGACGCTAATAAATTTCGAAAAAACAAAAAAGGAGAGGGGGATACCAAATACACCCCATTTTTTGAAAAAAAAAATTTCTATCAAAAACAAGGCCGCTTTTGCGTTATGGAAGGCATATTACATGTTCTAAAAAGTGACGTGGATTATATTCGGATTGATGGATATAGATATTGTGAATAATGTCAACCGTCTTTGCAACAAACAGAAGGAGTTTATCCTAATTTAACACATAGTACTCGTAGCACAGCCATTGCACGGTATTTCTGAACTTATGCCAGAGGAATCCCCCAGCAGTTGGTACATTAACATGAACTGGTAAGCAAATTTTGCGCAAGGTATCTTATACAGGTAAATTTATATAAAACTAAGCTTTCGTCTACTTATATCTCTAGCGTTTCCTCTTCGTAATCACTCAATGCGAATCATAGATTTGAGATAGGCTCTTCTACCGTAACCATCTTAATGTATTTAAAGAACTATTTTCTCAGTTACCCAACAATAGACTGAGTGACTAAACAAGTAAGTGTGGTATTTAATTGAAATCTAAATTAAAATAAGAATGTAGAAGTAACTCTCACAATAGTAGTTAACTCCCTTCCTCTTTTCATTACATACTTTACTCCTCTGCGTTTACAATACAAATTTTAAGATCTATGCAACCTAAACCTAGCACGCCTCTGAAAAGCATCTACCAGAGATAGAAGAATAACTTGGGATGATCTCACTTGTGAGCTTCAATATATAATTACAGGTTGCTTTTGATGTTCCCAATAACCTTTTTACTCATATGAGTTATATTTATATTTTCTTCAATAACTTAAACACAATATTAAACCATAAAGTCTGTAAATGACCAGGAAATTAAGACTTCTAAAAACAACCCTGCAAATTATTTAATTCTGATTTGTTTCTTTATAATAGTGTTGCAATAGAAAGTGACTGTTTCGTTATTTCAATTAAACGCAGACGATTAGTAATATTTTCAATTTGTTTTATTTACTACTAGCACGGCTTCTTTTGCATTCTAAATTTCTCCTTGTGGAATTGTGCACGAAATTTATTTAATCCAAATATCACAAATCACATAATTTTTCCCTATACGAACGTTGACAATCCGCCTTACCCCTCCACAGCATGAATTCCAAGAAACGCCAAGATGTGTAGGTATTTTTCGCCTATTTGTTTTACGAAGTTTTTATACCAAATTTCATGTTAGTCGTCTGTCATACATTGGCAGCAGTATGCTGTCATGTTTTCGCATATCTTTTTTGTATTTTAGAGAATTCTTGCCGAATAATAAGCACCTCTTCATGAGATACTCTATTGTGGAAGATTTAATGAAAATAGTTTTACAAACAAAAGTTATAATGACCAGAATAAATTATAAAAGATATTGAAATTGTTTAGCACCTTCCTGCAAGCATTTTACGCCCCTCCTCCTATTGCTGCCAAATATATTATTTTTTGTGTATGTTATTAACTACCATTTCAAAATTCAAACATACGCAATACTATTTTTGATCAGATTCCCGCAATATTGACAGACAACATTTGACATTTAAAATTTAATACAAATCATAGACTTATAGTTCTCGCAATTAAACAACCGACTGTTGACATTTCGTCGTTTCATAACGTGGTTGCCACAGCAGTGCAAATTATATCATATGATTTGACAGATAGGTTATGGTTAAAAGAATAATAAAACTATCAACACTAAATAGAACGTCACAATGACAAATATCAAGTAGGTACGTTGACAACTTACGTTATCTACGGAACTGGCAACGCTCTAATTGAAGAAATCTTATGCGGACGAAATATCACTAGCGTTGAAATTACTATACTATGCATTTGCTGAAAATGATGTTGCACGTGGTTCTGTTGATATAATTTGAACATTATAGTTATAAAAAGTCGGCTGTTTCGTTAGGAAACTATAAGCTAGCACATACGATTTTTGGGTCAGAACCTACTTAACTGCGAATGTATATGTTGAATGACAAAAGCCCCTTATATGCAAGCATGATGTATAAGGGCTTTCTACAATCGCTAACAGATATCGTTTTGGATCAAAGATTTTATATCAAAAAGATTTAACTCGTTTCTGTCAAATCCAAACAAATTAAATTTAGCATAATGTAATTTTATCATATTAATGATATTGGCTGTGCTAATTTTATAAGATTTAACGCAAATTATTGATATACACAACAAGAAAATTAAAAAAAGAATAGACACGCGCGCTTTCTGAACATAGTGGACATTTTTGTATAGTTTCGACTATTTTAAATGTTTTCTCACTAATATTACATAAGGAGTTGGGGATTCATAATTTGCATAGAACGTGCATTACAATATGTTACTTTTTTATTTGTTTCAACAGAAGCTATTACCAAAATAATAATCTTATAGACTACCGATATTGTTGTAAAATATCTTTGTTTGAAAATGTTGCGTAAAATAAACTTAAATTTCAATGTAATATTGCCCACATACAGATCACCATAAGAACAAACGACATATGTATGTTCATATATGTATATCACGTGAGTACTGACCATAATCCTCCTCGTATATTATCGCGACGCGCGTCCAATTGAGGAACGCCATGACATCTTGAAAAGCCCTGTTAAGGAGATGCTGAGCGGGATATAAGTTGATTGAGAACTCTCGAACGTCGGTATCGAGATCCAGTCTGGCTTCCAAATGGGGTATGTCGAGTGCGTCGCAGATCGAGTGGATATGAGCGCCCAGTAGCGGATCAGATGGACCGAAAACAGCTTGAACGCCGAAGCGGACTTGATTGCAAGCTGGAAAAACAAGATAAACGTTCGACAGGTTTAAACGGCGGTTTTACAAATTGGAATTAATGGTCAATAAGACGGGAAAAAATTGTCGCATACATATGTTTCTGGGAAGAATTTGTATTCGAAATTTTATGGTTTCATGGCTTTTCTTTTTTAATTTAAGAATGATAATAGTGGTTCTTACCAACTTAATACTACCCAATTTGCTAGTATCATGATTATTTGTGTTTTGATCTTATTGTTATAAGTATTATATTTTGGAAGTTGTTCTTGTCATTGGTAATTGGTGGTAATTTGATATTATGGATAGCGATCATAATGGTTTCTGCTCATACACAACTTTTCAAACAATCTGTATTAGGATCTTTGTTTGTTGGGGTTTAGAAAATCAATGCCGCTATTATGAATAACTAGCCACTTCCTCAATATGAATACCTGTTTCGACGGCATTATGAGTATACCTACAGTTCATTTACATCTTCTGCAATTTCCTTTCTACAACACCTTTGCAACTTTTCTCCTTTACTATAGATCGTCTCAATCTCCATATGTAGTATCGCATATAATAGCAACATTTATCTCTTACTATCCTTAGTTGCTGTCATTAGCGCTATTTTCACTTCCGAATGCTATGTTGCAACTTATTTACACATGTCGTCGTCGGCAAAGTACCTATCTATCTGTCTATTAGCGTCAACTGCTGTCAATCGTTGTCGTCGTAGTTTTAAAATATTTTTAGGTAAATTCCACGTTAATTTGTTTATATATAGTTGTACGAATCGTTCTTTTCAGAACGCTTCCATCTTTTTCGTGCTTACACGGGGTAATATGGATATTTTTCTTGATTTTTTGAAGTATTATAACACATACATTTAATTACAGTTTAACTGCATTAATGGAGCCTGTAGGGAGAAAACGGCGTTAGGAAGAAAAATTTGGCCTGATGGAGAAGTATATGATTGCAAACTTTTTAAATTATTTTAATAAAACTATAAATGCGAGTGCTGCCTTTCAAGAAACAAGTAAAGTTTTGGGTTGCTCAGAGCGTACAATATATAATATAAAACAAGCTACAGAAGCTACCAGAAGCTGGTTCATTATCAAGTCCAAAAAATCCCAAGAAAAGGAAAGGCATATAACTAAATGAACGATTATAAACATATGATGAGAACACGCAAGCACCTATTCGACGTAAAGCGCATAGTTTTTTGTTATACAGAATACGCCACCTACATTAAATGCAATTCTTGTTGTCGTCAATGCTAATGATGATCTCCCTAACTTCAGTCGAGCAACTTTACATAGATTGTTACACGATATGGGTTTCGAATTTAAAAAAAGTAAGACGTAAAAGTATACCCAACGAACGAGACGACATTATTCGGTGGAGGCGGAAATACCTACGAGAGATAAAGAAATTTAAAGAAGGTACAAGTTAGTTCTTGCTATTGGACGCTCCTGTACCTTTAATTTCTTCAGGTCGAACTGTAATATATACTGATGAATCATGGATGAATGTAGGACATGCACTAAATAAGACTTGAACAGACACTACAGTTCAAAATAGTCGACTAGCTTTTATCCAAGGATTAAGTACTGGTTTGAAATCCCCAACCGGTCTTTTGCAACCTCGTTTCGCATTAGTTCATGCTGGTGATGATAATGGATTTGTTCCTGGTGCTGAATATACATTTCTGTGCAAGAATGTCACTTCTGATGTTCATCATCAGATGGATTCCGACACATACGAAGATTGCTTTATTAAGAAAGTGCTTCCAAATATACCGCAGAAGTCAGTGATTGCTCTTGATAATGCTCCCTATCACTGCAGAAAATTGGAAAAAGTCCAACCGCAGCAGGGAGGAAAAAGAATATCATTGATTGGATTCGTGAGAAACAAATACCACCCACTGACGATATGCTAAAAATGGACTTGCTCTTCTGCGTGTCACAAATTAAACCGCAGTATATATAGATAAAAGCCGGATTGACGAACTTGCAATACAAAAAGGTCATGAAGTTCTAAGAGCATATAGCACTGTAACAGTTGATAATTGACAAAGTTACATCAAACATGTAAGAAATATTGAAAAGGAAATGTCGATAATGAATAATTTGCAAGATGACATTGAAGAATTTATTATTCATGTAATAGATTCGTCATCATCTGAAGATCAAAATGGTTCATCGACTGACTAAAAGTTGAATCAAGACATATGTGTGTACAATTGCTATTCCTTTCTTAAATATTACTGTATTATATGGGAATTGGTATGATAATTGGCAAAATTACTTCAAACATGGAAAACATATTGAAAAGGAAATGTGGATAATTTGCAAGATGATATTGAAGAATTTATTATTTATGTAACAGATTCTTCATCATCTGAAAATCAAACTGGTTCATCGACTGACTAAAAGTTGAAGCAAGACATATGTGTGTGTGTTCCTTTCTTAAATATTTCTGTATTACATGGGGATTTGTATGATTCCAGCTATTTTTGTTACAAAAGTGGAAACTATTATTTGTTGAAAAATCATATATTTTACTTTAAATTTAATAAATTGTATAACACCCTAATTCCTAAATAAATGTTCGAAATGTAAATTACGTTAATGTTGAGTCATTATAAATAAAATTATGGACTTTTTCACTGATTCTTAAATAAATATTTTTTAAAAATATATTACTGTTTTTCTGAAAATATGCATTTCAGTCAGAAACCCAAATAATGGAACCGGAAGTAATAATGTACAGCTGATTGGACGATTTGGCAACCCTGTATGGAATTCTCATAAGCTCTGTACTGCATTCGGAGGTTGATACATTCTATAGCTTCTTATACTTTCTTCGCCAATCTGTCGCCGTTCTTTACATGAATAGAATATTACCTATAAAATTTTGAATTCAGCCGTGTAAAATTTGATGTTTTACGACACATCATATATGGGTCTACAGTATTTGTTTTGTTTTTGAATATTATAGAAAGTACACGTAGAAATTCTTGTACAATGTGCGTCATACTGTTGTTACAAACTTGTATTACTCGTCCCTTTACTTCTTTTATTGCCATTCGACATCTATCCCAAGGTGATATCTTCAGTTATATCTACCTACATGTTTTATTAGAGTTTTGTAAACTAACAGTAAGTTCATGTATTCCCGCATGACGAACCTTTCTAATTGTTCTAAACCACAATAAACAGAACCAAATCAGTGATTTGTGTAGGGTTGTTCAAATCATAGTTCAAAAAACTGAAAAGTTAAAAGACATACAATGCACCTATAAGTATAACAGATATAAATTAGAGTTTAAAGTTATTCAACGAAAATTTATAAATAACATGAGAATTTATAATTTTCAGAAATTCAAAAGAAACTTAGGGGTAGGGTATCCTTGCTAATGAATAAAATCGTCCTTATATACAGGGTGCAGCCATAGGACGTCGGTCTTTTATTACTCGGGCCTTATGCTTGGTAGCAATCTGATGTTTTGGGACTATATATTACTAATTGTGCATCTGCAGAAAATATATTCCGACATACTGGGCGTTTCATAAAAAAAAGTGGCACAGAAAAATTCACTTTTTTAAACACCCTATATCTTTTTACATTATTGAAGACCCCTAACTACACTCCATTCATACCAAATTATGAAACCTGTTTCGTGATTTTCGAGTTTCTGTTAAAAAATTGAAAAATCACATGTCCTATAGAAAGTAGTCCTACGTCTAAAAGCTTTCAAATTTAGCAATAGAATTTGTTGTGTGGATTGGTGGAGATTGAATGATGATGTCAGTAATATTTTTCTAATCCCGGATATACAGGTAGTCATAAAGCAAGTATTGACTTTACCAACTTAAAAAGAATTTTTCTCGATTTAGTTAAATGGAACAGCATGTATATTATAACTAAAAATGATGCAGATTACATTCTGTATCAATCCATATTAGGTTTCCCTATACCTATTTTTACGGCTTACTACAATAATCCAGAATTATTAAATTTCAAAGTTTTTCACAAAGTTAATGTACCTAAAAGATGGGCGCCTAATAAGAAATGGTGAGTTGTTAAAGTATGAAAAGTACACTGCAAAGCGTTCGTTTATCTAAAAATGAATTACTCTAAAGATGATATGGTGATATATTGGAGAAAATAGAAGGGAATCCTTTTTTATCAGTCGAATTTATAATTAAAGAAATCCAGACAGGAGACATTTAGTAAAGAGAGCTTTTGAAAAACTAATGACGAGATTTATTGAAACGGGAAATGTCGTTTACAAGAAATTCGAAAGAATAAGAAGAGCAAGAAATGAAGAAAATGACGTTCGGTTAGCAGATATCTTTAACTCAACATTTACTTACATCATCACTGAATCCCAAGCAATCCACATAGCAAATTTTATTGTTACATTTGAAAGCGTTTAGACTTAAAACTACTTTCTTCGGGATATGTGATTTTTCAATTTTTTAAACAGAACAGTTGTAACTTGAAAACCACAAAAGAGGTTACTTTCATAGTCTTTGTATGAATCGAGTGTAGTTAGGGATCTTTAATAATGTAAAAATATGTAGAGTATTCCATTTAAAAAAGTTATTTTTTCTCTCACCTTTCTTATGAGCGACCCAGTATATCGGAATATATTTTCTAAAGTTGCCCAATTTATGTCACATCCCCAAAATATCAGATTGCTACCCCCTGTGAAAAGAAAGTGAAGGAACTTCTTTAAAATTAATTAATATCTCGGAGAGTTGTGGTAATTTTAAGTATAGGACATTATACAGTATACAACATGTTCATGTTGTTACGTCATTTACTTTAGAAGTATGACCTTAAATTTTTATTATTGATCTCGGTAGTAATTTATTATTGTGTTTTCAATGGTAGATATAAAATTTTGAATGTTACATTGGAAAACTAATGTGAAAAACTGTCTTATACTTTAAATATTAGGAAGGAATTAAACTAATTAAACAAAAAAATATGTAGCAACATCAATTACAAAAATAAGCACAGAAATAACAGTTTTTATTAAATTAGATGTTAAAATCGACGACGCTGCACCAATACCCAAGGAGATTATAGAATTCCTTTCTCACATTCTGAAGAGTTTGAGGTGACGTTAATCTAACCACATGGCGAATTCTTTGCTTGAAATCTAAATTATTGGGTCGATTTTTATGAATAGGAGACCCATCCGGCCATTCAATCGAACCTTTGCATTCTCTTCATATTCCTCTGAGAACTTGGTCCAAATAGGGTTGCACATTAATTGCTTAATGATGTGGAGCATCATCATGTTGTAGCCAAACGCTATTGTTTAGTAGGTCAGGATTGTTTGAATTAGGAAATAATGCTGCCCACACATTAACCATTTGAGAATATTTTGTACGAATTTCACTGAGAGGTTTTCCTAGCCCAATATCTACAATTATGTGTGTTGACCGTTCCCTTTAAACAAAATGTTGCTTTATTCGACAACACCTTGGGAAGACATCGTATTGTGAAGATAAATTACCACACTCTATATTCGCAGAATTCTTGTCCATGATCAAAGACATTTCTTACTAACTCAAAAAACCAATTGCGTGGGTAAAATTTTTGGATTTTCAAAACTTTTAGAACCATGGCTAGTTTATACCCTAATGCAGAGGCTAGACCGTGCGACTTTGAGGCCTAATGTTTTCACTATTTCCTGCTCCACTAGCGGTTCATGACTTGTAGATTGAACCGGATACTTTTCGCTAAAAAGTTGACACACTTCCTGATGTGATCTTATTCTATGGCCATAGCCAATCATATTGTCACTTCAGTTTTCTGTTTCTCGCTCAACTGTGTCATTTCTACCGATAAAAGGGTTTGCTAAAAGGTAAATTCTATTTAAGATTAAGCAAATATCATTTATATGCTAAGTAGATAATACCGTCACTCATGGGGCAATACATTGATGGTGGAAAGCACTACAACCCATTGTCACAGCAAAACTCACGTCCATACAAAGAATGGGGAGTATTGAAATTACGGGAGCGGTCTCTGCTATCCCGTTCGTGGCATTGGAAATATTCCTGGATCTTCTGCCGCTGCATATTGTTTTGGAAATGGAAGCCAGACTATGGACGTTTCAGCTCTGGCATATTGCGAATCAATCGCTGCGTACTTGTGTATTCATAGCAAATAGGCCGCTGGACGCGTTTATCTCCGAACGCATGCTGGGGATGTCAAGTTACATGAAAGAAAACTACACTGACGCAAGCAGACACTTGCTAGTTTACGTATAGATCAAAAACACAGCAGGGTGTTGGCGTAGGAATATTCTGTCGTAATCCGAGAACTGAAAACAGTACAACCTCCGACAATACACAACGGTTTTTCAAGCTGAAATCTATGTCATTGTGATGTGTGCGAGAGATTCACAATAAAAACCTCAAACACAAATCACTCAAAAGTTCAGTCAGACTGTATTGATGGAATTTGAGGTGCACAAATGCAACTCCAATCTGATCTGGAGCTCCAAAAACATTGAATACAAGAGGGATGGTTAACAAACTAACCCTAATCTGGGTTCCGGACAACTCCTTCATTCAAGGTAAAAGGACAGCAGACATTCCTGTAATAAGGGTGGCACGAAGTGCTACCAGGATCCAGAACCTGCAACTGGCATATCAACTTCGATAGCCAAACAACAAAGTTTATGGATAAAACTGAAAGCACAATTTTGGAGCAACTCTCCTGGTTTTGTATATACCAGAGAGTGCATATCACCTAATCATGTGTGAACTAGAGAATTGCTTGAACTGGACCGTAAAAGGGCCAAAATAGTTATTTCTGTTTATAGGTCATTGCAGACTCAGAAAATACCTACACAGAATCTGGTTATTCGACGAAGAAAAAGCACAAAGAAACAGTAGAGAACGCTATGTGCCACTGTCCTGCGGCCACCCGAATCAAGTATCTTTGAGATGAAAATCACTTCCCTAGCTGACCAGGAGAATTCCTCACTGAACACGATTCTGAGCTACCTTAATCGTCTGGACTTGTTAGATGAAGTGTAAGATGGCATCCGTTCTAAAATAGGACCTAGAGCCGTGGTACAGGGGACGGTTTATAGAACCTGGCGGATGTCATCTCACCATCAAATAAGTAAATAGATTCATTCTGGAAATTTAAAGAATTTCTAATGTGTGAACTTTAAGGCACTTTCTCTCAATTTTGTTCAGATGTAATATGTTGAGAACACCGTTGAAAACGGAATAAAAAGTATTACCGAAGTCACTAAAAAAATAGGTTGCCATTAAAAGAAATATTGAGACGTCATAACTTTAATAACAAATGGTTACGTCTTGTAATTAAAGTCACAACACCGCTTCGAGATTTTTTTCCAAAAAATTAGTATCAACATGGTTAACGAATGTATCCTTTACATTATTTCCACATTGCACCGATTCTTACATAAAATGTATTTATATAACCTTTTATATGAATGTTTGAGAGAAGTACCAATTCCTATCAGAGTTGTGAGACGTTTGTCGATCTCTATTGTACGTGAAAACAACGTCATAAAATTGTTTAGTATATAACAATACAGCATACAGATGCCTATTTTAGACGGCATTATTTCTTTCATTGTCGGTGAACAAGGCACCGAGGCAACTTTTTATGACAAAACGCTGCCGTTTCCAATCTTTTGTAGTATATCACTTCAGATACAAATTTTCTTCTAGTTTTCTTCTATTCGTGTATGTGTACCCAACAATCTTATCTCATTTGTTTATTTTCTTACATGCCATAAACTTATATATAAAACTGGGGTCAAACTAAGGGTCAAAGTTTCTACTAATGCGTTTTTTGCTTTCACAGAAAATAAAAAATTGATCAGTATCAATTGTTCATTAAACAAAAGGATACCATTAATACCATTAGTGCTTAGAAATGTACTTCTGACAATGTCACACACTGGGGTCTGTAATGGACGAAATATTTAATTAAAATTTGGTTTTTGGATTAAGGCAGGAAATCACATAAGTAAATGAAAAAATATTTTCGAAGGCTTTACCTTCAACAGAGATACTACGTCTAACACCTTTTCTTTGAAGGTTCTACCGAAGATGGCACTTCTTCCACTCATTAAGGTGGTAAGAGTATTCCTTGATTTAGTTCTACTATTTCAAGACACCATATTTTATTATTTTGTAGAAACAAATCACAGTTATTTTCAGATAAAGAAAATTGGTTTAATATATTACGAATTTTTTATTTATAACCAAAGAGTCTACGTTTGATGCACTTTGCTGGCGGACGCGGTAGGTCGAAGGAGACTCTCCGCTTGAACGACTGCGCACGTTGCTAGAATTGTATAAAAGATAGACACTCTGCTTATAACACATAAGTTTTGATATGTAAAGAGATATGTAAGGGTATTAGGGCGCTGCGAGTTGTTTCCAGGGTCCAGAACCGGCAATTGGCATATCAATTTCGATAGCCAAACGACAAATTTGCTTCTGGTTAAAACAGAAAGTACTCCAATTTTGGAGCAGTTCTCCTGGTTTGGTACATGCGAAGGAGTGTATTTCACTTGATGGTAAGAGGGTCAAAATAATCACTTCTGTGTTAAACAGGTCACTGCAAACTCAGGAAACACCTACACAGAATCGGACTGTCCGGCGGGCACCCGCATCAGGTTCTCCATTTTTGGAAGGGACATTGCTACCCTAGCTGACCTGAAGAATTCCTCATACAACAAGATTCTGAGCTACCTCAAGGGCCTGGACTTGTTGAATGAACTCTAAGATACCATCCGCAATAGGACCAAGTGGCCGAGGTGGAAGGAGTGATCCAAGACCCAGCGGATGACATCATTTTACCAAGTAATCCCAAGTATATCAGGATACATGCACAGTCACGCCCGAAGAAACTCGGAATACCATCTGGACCAGTTGTAATTTTATTCTTCCATTAATTGATTGTTGAATCAATTTTCGCTTCAGTTATAAGAGGAATGTTGAACAAGGGAGAGTTGTAAGAAATAGTAGGACTAATGCTGATACCCATGAGTGTATGTAGTAAAAAACCTTACCACCTCGATGAGTGAAGAACTCCTGGATACGTATTTTTATTTATTTTTTTTACTATTTTAAGCCACCGTATCCTATTTTGTATTTTATAAGTGTATGCAGTGCTAAAATAAGTTGCAAATGCATTCAGAATGCCCTGTGGTGTTCCATATGTAACATCATTCTCACATATTAAACCTGGCATTCGTGACTATTTGTTTTTATTACAAAAGAAACACCAGAATTGTTTGGCATCAAGTGCGATACAAGCTTCCATATTAGTAATATATTCGTTGTAAGCAGTTTTTATTTGCTCCGTTACTAGTGTTCTTATGTACTTATATTGCGTTAATGCAAAGGGATTTTGAGTTTGTTTGTGCCTTTTAATACAGTACGATTCTAATTTTATGTTGTAAATAATTTCAGATGAATATCCTATCTGGTATTCAGCTGAAATTATTTGCCGATTAATATTTTTATATAAATCTATTACTGAAAAAAAAATTCACTATGAAGGTTTTGAACAATAATTTTGTTTCATAACGCATTTGCTACACCACATATGATAAAAATATCTTTTACGTTACATGATATACAGCGTTGTTGAAAATATAACTCAGGCCAATGTTTTAATTTCCATAAACCACAATTCATTCTATGACACGGAATTTGCATAATTGATATGTAAGTGAACGATATGTGTTAAAGCTTGCTTGAACTATACTTGCATTTGCCATTATTATTAATTACTAAATAGAAAACTCACCGATCTGATTGATTAAGTAGAGTCGAAATGCAATGGAAATACAAAAGTCGATATTTTCCAATTGGTAGGATAAGAAAAATTACGAATAATTGAAATTTTCAACTAAATGTTACTTAACGTGCTATATATTTTTACCATCTCACACTTCCGATTATTAATTACTAATCATTAATTGGGCATGCATGACAAAGTCTGACAGAACAATTCAGGATATCAGAAAACGTAGGGATAATCCTACATATTTACTTTTGTTATTCTTTTTGTGTGCTGGTAACAATGGCTGGTAGAAAAAGATAAGCCGCTACACGAAATAATATTCCAATTATTATGAACTTGTTTAAGTAGTGTTTTTCGCAGTTCTTTAATAATAGCATTTATTGCTCAACATTTGATACAATCATGTAATGGACAACGCAGAACTACATAAATGCCTACATGCATTAATAAAAAAAAGTATATAACTAAAAGATTTCTTGTTTAAGTATAAAGATAATTTTGATTCACTCCGTATAATGAGAACTATTACCGCAGTAATTTAACTATAGGTTTGAGCACGTAAATATGTTTTTGGTTAAGTTGTTATCCTTAGAACTGAGCTTAAATTGTATAACATCTATTTTGCGAAAACACTATTAAAATCTCTCTAGCAACTGTTTTCGGCTAATTTCAGAATTCCGAAGTTATATAGCTCAACACTCAAAGTCTGGGTTATATTTCCGCATCAGTTATTTTCATTAGAGCTGGCCGTGGCATGTCGTCAATCATTCGATCCATTATTAATTGATAGGTTCAATAAATACAATCGAGCAACAATTGCTAGAAATGTTAGACATGACGATATAGAAAACAATTAGTAAAGCTGTGATGCATTGGGATTTATTTGTTAGGAGTTAGGTATTATCATGATTCCTTTCTTTTTTTAACAAACGCGATAGGAGGATAAGAATTATATCTCACTGGTTGTAATGTTTGAAACATACGAGGTGTTTGAATTAAGTAATGAGACTGAATTTTTTACATATTTTTGTTTGAATATAATCACAATTGAACGTTGTCTTCCTCAAAATAACTCCTTTGGGAAGCCACACAGCGTTGGAGACGGTTCTTCCATTCCTCATAGCAGTGCTGGAACTCGGATATTGGAATCGCCTTTAGCTGGTCAGTTACACCCGTTTGAATGTTTTCGAGTGTCCCAAAAGGATGTCCCTTCAGATGAATTTTCAATCTTGGGAAGAGAAAAAATCACAATGACTCAAGTTAGGTGAAAAAAGAGGCTGAGGAGCCACAGAAATTTTTTTACTGGCCAAAAACCGTTTATGGAAATTGCGCATTGTCATGATGTAGGATCTAATCGTGCTTGATGTGTGGCCTCACACGCATGATCCTCTTTCGGAGTCCTTCGAGAACCTGTCTGTAAGAATGTTGATTAACTGTCTGACATTGAGGCACGAACTCTTTGTGAACGATTCGCTGGCTATCAAAAAAACAAATCCGCATGCTCTTGATCTTTGATTTGCTCATTCTTGCTTTCTTGGGCTTTGGAGAGTCTGAAGTGTGCCATTCCATGCTCTGGCGTTTTGTTTCCGGGTCATACTCGAACACCCCACTCTCATCACCAGTATTGCCACGTTCCAAAAAATTTCTATTATTTTCAATCGATTCCATAAAATCAAGGCATCTTTCTCTCCTGATGGCCTCTTGTTCCTGCGAAAGGTTTTTTGGAACCATATTCGAGCAGATCTTTCTCATTCCCAATTGGTCAAAACTTGATGAACGGTGGTGTGAGATAAATTCAACTGCTCCCCGATCATTCTGACCGTCGACCGACGATCTGAACGCATAATATCGCGGATTTTGTTGACATTTCCATCGCTTCTTGCAGTTGAAGATCTTCCGCTGCGTGGCTCATCTCCCATCGACTCTCTTCCTTCTGAAAATGCCTCAAACCACCGAGAAACCTGGACTTTTGACAAAATACTGCCTCCGTAGGCTTGCTGAAGTTTTGAAAATGTTTCTGTTGCACTTTGCCCAAGTCGAAAGCAAAACCTGATAACGCACCGTTGCTCGAAATTAATGTCTTTCATCTGTAGAACGCACTACGAAAACCAGGTTCATGGGAAAAACGACAACGGACAACCAAATGACTTGATCGAGTTCAAACTTGCACTGAACGCGTAATACAATGGCCACTTGTCGCCCCTCCATGTCCCGTGCTTCCCGTATTGGCATATTCAACGTACAGTCTCATTACTTAATTTACACGCCTCGTAATACCTTTTCTTTATTCAAGCATAGACATAGTGAAACCTTCGGATACAATAAATACATCACATTCATCAGAAATGTATCTCTATTTGCTTTCTGTAACAACTAATTGTGTTTGCCAAGCATAAAAGTATAGTATTCGACCTTATTTTATCTTGAAATTGAGAAAATTTCATTTCGAAAACAGCGGTAACAATGAAACACTACAAATACAGCAGTTCGCAAGTTCAGAAGGAACAATGTATTAAATTACCCATTGTTAGAATTATCTTCTCCGGAACTCTTTTGACTTTCGGTTTTTTCATTATACTCACCGAACGTCAACCCTTCCATTTATTTCATGGGTCTTAATAAAAGCGAATTCGATTCCGTGTAGTCGATAACACGAGTGATTCGTGGTTTGTTGGGAACAGAGGAATTGCCTGTCTCTGAAGTTATTAGGTAACGTTCTAGAAATTACAATTAAAAGATGACATTTACTATTTGTTGTGTTAGGAAAGAGGATTTTACCATCATTTATATAACACAAAATCAAATTTTTATGGCAGTCATTTAATAATAAATTTAGCAAATAATAAAAGAAATTAGGAATGTAACTTAATGGTTAAGTGGCGGTTGGTGTATATGGATAGCTGCGGCACTAATCAAGTTTTACAAAAATAAAAGTAACTTTCGAAATTACTCTTGATATACTTAACAAAATAGAATTTCGATTATGTATTTATTAAAACAGCATTATAGAATTTTAAATTTAGGCATTAAATCGTTTCTGCACAAAAATAAATATACATATATATAATCATAAACCCTTTTGCACCCTTTTATAGAGCATAGGCCTTTAAAAATAAATGCAATAACAAAATTAATACAATGTCTCCAAGCAGAAAACTCCTTAACCCCGTTTAAATCGCCAAACCACGTGCTGGAGGCATCCAAACGCTCACTTGATAAACGGCGAACGGAGCTGCTGATATTGTAGCAGCGATGTGCTATGAGCGCGTATGGTTTTAGTCAACGGCGCCGTGTTGTGTTACGCAAATTCAATATTTGCAAATTCAATATGAAATCGATTCCAGAACTTTATTCAAGAGAAGAAAATCTCTTTTTCAAGACGGGGTTTAGAAGAAACAATTCAAATTAAATCGATGGGATGACCTACATCCACAATAAATTTAAAACAAAATAAGCAAAGCAAAAAAGAAGGTCTTGTAAAAGACAATTTAATAAAATTTGGAATGTTTCGTGAATGTGTAGTTGGGAAACAACGAATAGAATATTTTGTATTTCATGCTTGTTGTTAAAAGGTGAACCTTCATGGAGCTCAGAGAGCGTGACAAATTTAGGGCATTTGCAGAAGTATATTAAAAGACAGGGCGAAAATAAAATCCACATCATGTACGTTCTTGATCTCACAAATATAGATCGAGTTGCCACTCAGGCAATTCACAAGAAGGAAAAAACTGGACCACCTAGAACCATTAAGACCCCTATGTTAAGAGATAAACTTGCCTGAGGAAGTAAATACCTTGGGTTATTCTTGACCCAAGGCTTACTTGTAATAGACAACTTCAGAGAGTCAAAGCCAAGGCAGAGACAACACTTATGTTGACCAGGAGAGCCCATGAAAAAGACGGGAACTAAAACAAAGAATGATACACTGGACGTACATCTCGGTGGTTAGAGACATGATTACTTATGTATCCTTGGTATAGCGCACCAAGCGGTATAGCAACAAACTGCTATAACCGAGGTCAGCCAGAAATAGAGATTTGCGTGTTTAAGAATAACAGGAGTAATATCAACAACTCCGATTGGGGAAATAGAGTCCCTTCTGGACGTCTCAACACTTTATGTGGCGACAATGGGGAGACAAGGATAGGGTAATCCTGATTGCTAAAATCTTCGAGCAGCAGATATACAGAATTGGGGCATAACAAAATCGGCAATCATGTGGAGGAAACCTACTGCGAATGAAAACGGGCCACAGGATTCCCATATATATATATATTTAACAGGAGTTTCGTGGTAGTAATCGCGGATCGGAAAAGCTGGGAAGATAGCGACAAGCTCGGGAAGCTGGCTTGGTTTGCAGATGGGTCAAAGGCACAGCATGGATGTGAAGCTGGAATATATAGTAGTGGGAGATATGAAGGTCACCATCCCACTAGGAAAATACATCACTCTGGTCGAAGCAAAGGTGTACGCAATAAAGAGAACGTATAGCTTTTGGTTTGAGTTATAACGAATATCTGCGAAGTGGGGCTCACCTTTTGTGATTTTGACTGCATGTGCAAATGTATGTGGAATGGGTTAGAAGTAAAAAAATTGAAAGACATTTAAAAATCGTGTGGAGGAAATCTAAATCCTCACCATTATTTGTTATATGTGTTGATTAACAACGTGTAATATAATATTTTTATCGACATCGTTTTTTCAGGCGTTTGTTTAATAATATCCATTTCAGTTTAAGAGAATTAATTTGCTTATGCCATGCTTTTTATGTGCGTTTTTGACTGGAAACTAATTCTGCATTTCATCCCCACGAAATCTCCAGACGATATAACTTTTCAACGGCAAGCTTTTATCAACACGTCGCCGCTTTTTCGAGTGTCGTATCTGGGGGCTTTCGCTGCGCAAGTAATCAGTAAAAACGAGGTATTCATCGTAGTTTTCTATGGAAGTGTGATATTTAGTGGTCGTAATAAGCAAACCCAGTAAATACGTAAATTTTCTGAGAAAGTCGTCTAAAAATTTGGAATTTACGGCATATTATCTACCTACTTAAAGCTATTGTGGAATTTGTTGCAAGAAGGTCTCGCCTTCAATTTTGCAATATGCACATATATTAAAACAAGGACCATTGCCGCTTTTTTAAATCAACCACACAGGATTAATTCACTTCGTTTTAGCTAATTGTAGCTTTACATGTCTACTCATATTACATAGTCTGATTTATTTTCGACCCTCGTCATGGTGATCTCGCTTAATATTGGAATTAAAAGGTACGTTTAAATTTGGCGAAGTTACAAAATTTTGTGAACCCGAAGAGAAAATGGACCTCTGGCAAATGACTGTTGGAGGCTTATAAAAAAAATTTCTTCTATTACCTCTATGACAAAAAAGGGTGCCGCGGGGTGCTTCCAGGGTCCAGAACCGGCAATTGGCATAACAACCTCGATAGCCAAACAAGTAATTAGTTTCTTGTTAAAACAGAAGGTACTCCAATTTTGGAGCAGTTCTCCTGGTTTGGTACATGCGAAAGGGTGTATCTCACCCAACCATGCCAGAACTGTACAATTACTAAAACTTAACCGTAAATGGATCAAAATAATTACTTCTGTGTTTACAGGTCACTGCAGACTCAGGAAACACCTTCACAAGATCGGGTTATCGGAAGAAACCGAATGCCGACTGTGTATGAAGGACGAAGAAGAGCACGTTATCTGCCACTGTTCTGCGGCCACAATAGGACATAGCGGCCGTAGTAGAAGGCAGAATTAATCGAACCAGGCGGATGACATCGCTACATCAAGTAATCAATTAGTACATCTAGCACATTTATTTGGCCTGGTAGGAAAACACTAAACATATATCTCAATGTCACTTTTGATTTAAGCATTAATCATGCTTGACATATAATGTTAGCGAATAATGTTAGCGAAATCCAAGTATCTACACCTATATTCGGTCTCGCCCCAACGCACCTATTTTTGTGCTATGCCCTAGTAAACAAAATTTCGATGTAAGGTGTAGTTTTTACTTGTGTTATACACTAAAAATTGTTGAAAATAGATACGGCATCATACGAAAAGAACAGAAGCGTCTTCAACGATTGATGGAGGAAGTTGTAACGGATATTGAAAATCCAGAAATGGTGACGAATCAGAAGATAACGAAAAAGAAGAAAGAGAAATCAACAACGCCACGGAAGGAGATATTTCTGATTCTGAGTATTTGAGATGCGTTTCATTTTATCGGTGCCCATTAAAAATATTAGAACTCTGATACAGGACAAAGTGCTTCCAAACTCCAGAATTTCTACTCGGTCACTCTAAAGAAACTAAATTTCAAGCACACAAACGCATGCATAAAATCAATATCAGAAAACTATCAACGAGAACGGGATGCTAGACCAACTAACAATACACAAATAGACGCATTTTTAGAACTACTAATTTATGCCGGTACACTCAAAGCTGATCGTTTGTATTTGTAGGAGTTGTGGAAGTACGATCGGCCTAGAATAGAAATAATTCCAGTTAGAGATCCCATAAAACCATTCAAAGATTTGTTTAGATGTTTGAGATTTGATAACATTGAAGATCAACAAACTTGCAACTATACGAGAATTTTTCGGTCTTTGCCTAAGGAAATTGGAAATTGGTTCTCAAGTCCGGCATTCGGTGGCGGACTTGAGAATGGGAATCCACGTATTCCCGAAACACGTGTCGTCCCGAATTAATTAATACTTGTGCGGGAGGTGTAATCCGAACAGTGTGTTTATCGTGCTGCCCCACAGTCCTTGCTATCTTTACCAATATGTACGGGTTCAAGATTTTTGAACCGTGTAATGCTATTATGTTAACAAAAGAAAACTATTTATTATTTTATTTAATTTGGTCTATCAGACCGACGCTCCTCTTAATGTTTAATTATTTAATGATTCTTCAATTGTTAATAGGTATCTTAATGCAGACACTTAACACTGCGGTCTTGATGCATATTGTATCACTCTACATTTGCTTTGTGTAAAGTGTGAAGTGTGTGGCTTGTTGCTGCCTCTTCTCGCCGTAAGAGGGTAGCAGTGTTGATTTATCCTGAACACCGAAGGGAACCTGAAGAGGTACCGACCAACCTTGCTGCAACAAATCTTTATAAAAACCGGTTGCCGCAACGGAGATTCGAACCATTAACATCATCTGCAGATGCCCAGGGCTCCTACCACTGCGCTATCCCGGCAGTGCGTTAATAGATAACAAGGTACTGTATTTGCCCACAAAACTAAAAATTTTTAAAATAAGGCTTTGGCATTAGTTAGTTCCGTATTTAGAATGTATTTTAACGATGTATCTATGTATTACATAAAGATGAAGTAGGCCATACATTCGCCAGCATCCGCACAGCAGCGTAATACGTGTTCTGTTCTAACAAATAGAAGCCGTTTCTATTACTCTTTGCTTCGCAGCTGGGACGAACTCACTCTGTGTATAAATTTACGTGAGCTCAGTTGGTCATTTATTGCAAACAATAACTTAACTAGCGCCACTCTTACGGCAATAATACCTTCAGGGTGTGAAGTTCACATTGAACCTTCTAATCACGCGTTAGATGTTAGACTAACGCGTGATTATGGTTAATGGGTAACTTAACCCTATTAAGGACTGTCTTGTCATTTGACTGACGGATTCAACACGACTTAGCTTTTACTTCATTACTGAAATTGTTGTGCCTTTAGTTTCGCAATCCCTAAACATAGTGTTATCTTAAATATACCGAATTTTACTACCCAAATCAAATTTAGTGTTTGCTGGAATGCGACGAAGTTTATTTTCATTGGTATCAAGAAGAGTACTAGGAGTGAAATATGCAATTGGAGCTATTGGGCGAATTGTTTATACACAAACATTACATTATTTTTGCCATATTTTAAAATATATGTCCTTTTCTCAAAAACGTCGTTTCCGAACCGAGGGTAAAAAGTTGTTTCGTAATATGAGCAGTAACTCTTTTCATCATATATCTCAAATTTCTGCACATCTGTCCATATTATTGAACTTCATTGCTCTACTGTGCACTTACTGTGAAATCTAAAGCTATCGTGCCAGTTTACAGGATTTCTTTTTGCTTTGTCGTTTACAATGAATATGAATTACAAAATCGATTATGGATTGGCACGTTAATTTAATGCCATGTTACTTTACATTATGGAGCTTATAACTCACCTAGTTTTTTATTACTGGTCTGCTGATATCTACTTGTAACTGCTTTTATGTTGGCTTGCATACTTTTACAGATATTTCTTCAGGAGGCGCTCATTTCTTCTATTTGCCTTGAAGTTCCTGAATCTCTCCCTGATAGGCATTTCGCTCTACAATCAATATATTAAGGGTGCGTCACCAAAATTCCGACAAATTTCTGTTTAAATTTCGCGCTATACATATGCGTTCGTCGTTGTTAAAGTTCGATAAAGCTTGATGCTGCTAGTAAACAGCTACATTCTTGAAATGGCCGCAATTTTGGAGTATAAGCTGAAGAGCGGCTGTCGTCCAAGGGTTTCACGCTGGATGCTCAAAAATCAATTGTTTATAACGTTGTGGCCAAATATGCGACGTTAGAACAGGCTAGAGAAGGTTACAGTATCCCGGCGAGTCACTCGAAAGAACACATCGTGGAGACCTCCGCAGGTCTAGAGAAAGCTTAAGCGTAAGTTTTGGAGGACCCAGGGTAATCGGTGCGAAAATTACCATCGATTGTGGGTATAACCGAGCCAGCAATGCCAGTCAACAAAATGAAGCTCCGCATAATCATAACTTTGAATCTCTTATACTGCTGGGTATGGAACGTAGTAACAGTTTCATAGTAGATTTAAAAAGTTTCATATAGACTGGGAAGTAAAATTTTTCGGCACGCAAAAATAAATTATAGTAGATCCTTTAAAACAGATCTGTCACGAACGCACTGGAAACGCTGGGTTTTGCTAGAAGCTCAAAGTTTCACTATGATTTCACGCTCGTCAAATCGTGAAAGAATAACTGGTTGCATATTATGTCGTTAATGCATTGACAATTTCCTTTTTTTAAGTTACACATAAGCAAAATATATGTATAATAGAGTCAAAAGAACCCAGTACATCTATACGAAGTATGCAACTGGGCGCTTGCATTACACCGGCTGCTTTTGACCCATAGTCCATAGTAGACCAGATTGTCCTCACACTAACGATTAGTTTTAAGTAAGTCAACATTTTTTCGTCATACCTTCCGACCGAAGTATTTTCATATGTCATCTGGTAAATAATAGATTTGTAACAATTATAAATAACCGCACTCTTAATGCCCCTCAGACATCCATAATACCATTGTGGCCTATATTCCGATTGTGCATGCAATTTGTTATACTTCCACAAAAATCCAATAGCAGAAAACTTTTGAGGCAAGGATTGTATATACATCTATTATTTTTGGCTAAACTGCTAAAGTACATTTTCCATGTAAAATATTTATCTATTGTTCCCTTTAAAAATTCCTTATGAGTATTCATTAAACATAAAAAAAGGTATTTCAATATTTAATCGCACGTCTTAAACCAAGAAAAGACTGTTTTTCGGAGACCTTGATTATACTCCACAAAGACTGACGTCGTAAACAATACAACTTACCCTTTTTGCTGGCGTGGAAGCTGTCATCTCTGGGAACGTATTGAATGTCATAAACGAGAGATGTATGCGGCAAAAGGGTTTTATCCCTGTTGATTTTGTAAACAGCGTATTTGAAAGCTAATTCTGTAGTGCTGTTTTTCTGGTCCTCTGTAAATATGGCCCCTGAAAGTAAAATGTATATACATATATTCGCATAGATATTGAGTATACAAATGCATATGTAGGCTCTTAGCGTGTTAATATGTCAACAACAGATAATGGACGGCCGCCATATGCTCGCGATTAATATTTGTTATGTCCTTTAAAATTGGGCGCATGTTTTTCACTTGTGGTGGACACGTACATAGTAACTACTAAATTAAAACTGTTGCCAAGATTTCCATATTAAACCGAATTGATGTTCAACCATTTCTTGTATTTATTTTTGTTTCAGTATTTAGAGAAAAATTCCTTTAATGTGATATCGATTAATAGAATATACGACTTATTAGAATAGGATTACTTCTGTTTCCTTCCGGATAAAGGAATAAGAGGATACCGTTAGATAATTGTTGGATTTGTTTACACATGTTATTTCGACAGTTTCGGTAAATTCCTAAGTAAAATTTTATGACATTTTCTTTTTTATTAATTTTTTGCCAATCTCATCGCAGGGATGTGAAAGATCAAGAAAAAATGTTTTGGTTCAATGTATAACAATTCGATCACAGTTGCTACAGCACAAGGTGCAGTTACATACAATAAATAAGATATGGCTTCTTCTACTTTTAATGGATATTAAATGTTAGATGGACCTGCTTTTATAAGGTAATATGTATCTGTATTTATGAAAAAATGCTAGACGCCGTCCTAATACATATTCACAAATATAAATATAGGAACAACTACATACACAACAATTTGATAGAATCCAATATATAAATATATTCAATTAAACTCACTCGGAACATTCCTCACCTGACAATAAATTGATTAATTCGGCTTTGGGAAGAATTAATCAAATTATTAATTAGTTAAATTAATTATTAAGGAATTTATTGTGAGATGAGGAGTGATCCGATACAGTGTGGTTACTATGTTTCCCTACAGTCCCTGCAATCTTTACTGATATTAAATTATCCATAAAATCCGAAAATATAAATCAATTCACTGTAACTTACTGTCAACATTCCACAGTTGTGTGCTCTATGTCGACAAAGCCAGGCCACTAGAGACAAAGCGCTACAAGAATTTTATAACTGCCTTTATTTTTGCCAGGCAATTTGAACGTCTACTTTGATGAATAGTTGGGCAGTTTGTGAGTTGATTTCTTTTTTCTACATCAATTGTCACTTTGGAACTTTAGGGCTCCACAGCACACAAACAGCTTACTCCAGTATAGCTGAACTGATGCAAAAATATGGGGGTCCTATTTAAATAAATTGATGGTAACGTTGCTATTTCGAGGGCAGTGGGGGGAAGGAACTCATTTTTACGCGAATAAGATATCAAACAATATATAAAGATTGACCTGTCCGAGGACTTCTCGCAGCTTTTGTTAGGAAATATGAACTTTATTCCATGATTTTTATGCTCAGTGGATAATATATAAATAATAATTTTATTTCCCCAAAAGATCGCAATCCAATAACAGAACAATAATATACACTAAAAACCATATATTAAATCTAACCTGAAACTAAAGTTTATTGCTGATATCAAAAAATTTGCAATAAAGGTACATTTATATTAGTGTAAATTAAACAGAAAAGCTAGTCCACACACCTGCCTAACAGATACAGCAGGATGGAAAAATTTATATCTATCTTATTACCGGCAATGTTGTCGTATAGACGAACATAAATGAGATCTAATCAGGATATTTGTATTTGCACGCTAACACTTTATGCTAACGTTTTATGTGTGACTACAGGATGACTTGGTGTAAAAAAGGTATTTTCTTTAGAAGGCTAGGTGCATCAATGTCGTTATGAATAATTTTATGTGATTTTGATTTCGGCGTGGTTGAAGAGATTGGAAATAAAATAGATTTAATATATCATTGTCGAAACCTTGAGGAGGATACACATCATTTAATTTTAAAAATTTTCGCTGCAGTTTTTCAAGCATAACAGAATATGTTTTGTGAAAATGTGTCGGTATAACAGAAGCATATTCGAGCTTCCAGCGTACAGAGGTGAAATATAACGATAATATAGATTCAATGGTGGTTAATTGTTTAACAGCTGTATAATAGATTACAACGTTCGAGAGGATATTTGGCAATTTGATCATTAAAATTAAGTTTGGAGTCAAATATGACTCCTAAATCTTTTACAGAGACACAACGTGGGACAACGTCACTTAGAAAATAACTGTATTGGCTTTGCGCGTATAAGAAAATACATCAAACTTTGATATATTTATTGTTGAATTATGTTTAGAGTACCAAGGGTCTAGTATGCGAAGTTGCTGCCGAAGATCTTGATAGTCATCAGATGTATTAATTTTAGAGTACAGCCTAGGGTCGCCTACATAATCCAGTAATCTGCCGGAGTTTAGTTCGGGGCATAAATCATTGATAAAGACCAGAAATAATAATGGAAGGTTACTATCGTGAGATACACCAGATGTTGGACGGAAAATATGCTATCAGTGACCAATATGTGATAAATACTGTTTTCTGTTGTGAATGCAAGTTGGCAAAACCAACTAGTTTCAGTTTAGACCATAGGATGTTGTAGTGTATGCGGTGAAACGCCTTTAAAAAATCCGTATAGATAACGTCAACCTGCTCGTTGTTATCTAAAGATTCAGATATAAATTGACTAATGGTTCCCAGATTAGTAACAGTGGTCTCTTACCGTGTTGGTGTTCTGACAGTTGAAGTTTATACTGCCGATAAATGTCCTTGTACAGACACTTTTCGAAGACTTGCCCACAATCTCGTAGGAAGACGCTGGGTATACGGTCATGGCCAATAGTATTTTTATTCTTTCGCGCTTTCAATGATTGAAAAATGTCGGCTTCAGATATATATGTTAATATAATAATTGAAGGATATGATGATATATTCGAAAAAATGTCACCTTGTGTGGAAGATTGTAGATAACCAGAATTGAAGAACTCCTGAAATCCATTTATGATTGAAGATGGTGTTGTAAGTGTTTCTCTCTTCGATTCCAACATGGTATTCACAACCCGCATTTTTTGACGATACGAAAAACCAATATTCTTGGCTCGATATTGATATCAGTTAGGTAAGTTGTATAAAGTTGTAGAGAGTTCTGTTTAATGGTTGAGGGTAATTCCGTATATTTACTTACATCTTATGTTCACAATACCTAGATCGATACATATCCATTAGCTTAATGTTATTAATGTGGGTGTTACTGAAGCAAATACGAAACGAGAATCGGTGATCTTCTTTAAGAGAGATAAAATCATCAAACTGTTAGTAAATTTTCTTGTGAAAAGCATCACATGCATCTATTTTATGAAAGTTGTGCATTTTGCTTTTAGGATCGGCCGATAGAGGATGAACGCGTGCTGAAATTACAGAAAAACAACTCAATGCTGCAAATACTAATGGAGTGTCATTTCTTTCAACAGTAATAGCCATGTTTGTTAAAAATAAATCCTGTAGACGTCCATTAGCGTTGTGTATTGTACTAGCCTGATGTAGGTTGAGAAAATACATGAAGTTATTAATGACCTGACTTTTGATGTTATTGAGATCATTGCCAACAAAATTTGGCGCATTAAAATTCCCCACGATAAGAATTTTACGCTCATGACTTATATTAAGGAGTTCAATAGAACTCATAAAACTTTCATAATCGGTAATGTTTATATTAGGCGGCATATAAACAGTAAATACATAAATTTTAAGCGAGGTCAATGACATCTATATGCGGCAACTCGTTAGTAATGTGCGATAAATCAAGAACTTAAACACGACAGTGCGATCTGTACGTAAATAACACTCCTACACCACGCTTTTTTGCAATAATGATACACTTGCAGTCTATCCAGCCCTTTGCATCAACAGTTTTTATGTGACAAAACGGGAATACAGTGGCTCCGGGTTTGCATATGAAACCATTGAACGGAATTTAAACTCAACTAACGTGTATTACTGATCACATACAAAAAGCCCCGTAAAGTGGCGCTCTCTATAAAACAAAAATAATGCCTTAAACTAGAGATGAACAAGGTCGGTAAACCAGCACAACAACATAATATAGGTGACATATTATAGGTGACGGTTTAAATTTTCTAGTTTAATAAAAAGTTGATTATGCCGTACATAACATATTTAAAAATCTATACTATTTCTCTGATCTCAAACCGTTAGTTAAAATATAACCGGGCATATCATTTGTTGACAAATACTTTACCTGTGGCTAACATCAATATCATTTCTTCTCTTGTGGTAAGCATGATTAGCAGGTAAATTTATTGCACTTTAATTATCATTATAGGGAGTAATACATTGCATATCTACTATTATTTCATGTAATAAACTTTTAAATATAATACTATGGTTCTTTAGCATCTTCTGAAATTGTCATATATTTTGCCTCTGCACTAGAGAGAGCAACTGTCCTTTGTTTATGGCTTTCCCAAGAACAACAAAATTTAAATCTGGTAAACGACATTCCACCCTTTACATTATTGCCCTAATCAGCATCTACATTTACTGACCAACTAGATTCATATCCTCCTTCGAAAACCTCAAACAGTGGTTTTCAGTATTTTCAAATATCTCAAAATTCGGTTGAGTTATGTCACATCAAGTATAGTAAAAGCAAGTCACCTATAAATCGTATGACCTAACTAAGAATAGAATATACGTGGTTTGTTAAAAATATAGCGAGTACTTGCTCGTCCGCTTCTTTCTCGTTGAGAATATGCAATAAATTTTACCGACATAAGATAAATAGAAGGATAATTATTTTAAAACATGAATTTAATTGCTCGGAATACAGTATTTTACAAGGAATGTGTATTGCTTGCGGAGAATGCATTAGAGGTTAATGCAACTGTGTCGTAAATAATTTAAATTAATGGAAGCTGAGAAACATAAGTATAACGTATAAACTGCTTTAGCTTTGTATGTGTTCCTGTATCTACGTAGGTACTTTATATGTAATTGTGCTAAAGCATACCTTCTAAACAATAATAAATTATTATACGTAACATCTTTTTGTATCTATACTTAACAATGAAGTATCCCAGCATATGTACTCCTATGATCTTTCTCAGCATTTTTTGTTTTCTTGTTGATTCTTTATTATTATTAGATTTTTTCTTCACCATACCTGAGCTTGGCTGCCTTCTTTTCGATTTAGGATCGTTAATGCGCATGTGAAATTATTCAATATCTGGCTTTTGCCGGTAATGTAAGAATCCTTTTTGAGAATAAGAAACTTCTTCTGGAACCAGTCGTTGACCGATAATGGGACCAATTAATGCCACTGAGAGTATATTTATTTAATTCATTGTAAAATGAGAATACAATCACTATGCAATATAATTGATAATAGGGGTTTTCAAGATCTTTACAAATGGATTCATACAACAACCGATGGGAGCAATGAATCTGGATCTGGATCTTGGTTGGGGAGGGTGGCAGAAGCGGCCCTCCCTTTGTGCTGCCTCCTCCGTGTGTATTTTGTGTGTGCCAAGTGTGTGGCTTGTTACTGCCTCTCCTCGCAGAGGGCAGCAGTGTTGATTTTCCTCAACACTGAAGAGTATCGAGAGAGGTACCGATACCGGCTGCGCCAGACTTAAAAATCGATCGCCGCACGGAGATTCGAACCTTATACATCCTTCACAGATGGTCAGTGCTCTTACCACCGCGCTATCTCTGCGTTGAGCAAATGGCGATTTTGGCACCGCTGTAGTTGCTATCGTGTGAATGCTGCAGGGATGGATTTGCGTACATTCATAAAGAAATTTAGTATCATATATGTGCAATTGTGTCACATTTTGGCGTTAGTCAGAAGTCTCATCTGACACATTGCAGTAATATACTGATTGTCAGGAAATCTTATTGTAAACTATTGATATCTACTCATAACTAATACGCAGTATCCGGAAATCCACACAAATTGTTTTAATAAAATTCGTCTCATTGTCAACCAAATAATGACCGACAGGTGATCACTTCGTTGTAAATACTCCGAAACAAACAGGAAACATGGATTCCATTAAAACAAATTAGTTTAGTCTGTAAACACTTCTTCTCTTTTAAAATTAAATTAATTTTCACTTTTCACTTCCGATAAGAGATTTTAAGCTGTGTCTTGGTGAGATAGCAGACGCAAAGTAAACAAAGATTGTGTGTATAGATCATTCCGTCAATAAAAATCTAGGCAGATATAAATGTAACTCCTCTGGGATTTTCATGAAATACATAGCTCGGCTTTTACGTAAAATGAGCTGATTTAATTTTCACGAGAATTCCCCACCGTCTGAATCTTCTTTCTCTTTCTTTCTTGTTAAAACTCATACATTCCAACATACGCCTGAAGCTAGCAATTTTCCGCTGGAGATCGCTAAAAAGAATCGCTCATCTCAACATTAGTTCAAGCACCTGACGGTTATTCATGAAAAGATAAAACGTAATAAATATTAACGAGAAATTAATATAAAAAAACTGTTTGTATATACTTTATGTTTTAGTGTTTGCATTCAACAAATGGATATCCCAAGAATCCTTAAATATAGAAATTTTAAGTTATTTAAATAAACAGATTGTTAAGTAAACTTGTATTGTTGTAGTTATAATTATCACGTAATAATATGATAATAAATCGGATAGACGGCCGACGTAATGTAAGTGTAATGAATGATTCACGTTTTATTTTACCTGCATTTCGCCGGTGTTCCAACATAATAGTTAGGGTACGGTCAGAGGGGATCCGTTCATGGCGATGTCGTTTTTTATCGCCAGTGTGATATGGTCACATTGCATCACTCTATGCCAGTAAATCTTTGCTGAATTAGTGTCAAAATGGATTCCTACTCGCAACTGTCTCAATTATAAACAAGTACCTTATTAAAAATATTATTGCTTCAAAATCAAAGAAATGTGTGGATAAACAAAATTTTTAAAGAAAGGGAAGAATAACAGCTGAAACGTATTGGTATATACTGAACAAAATTAAACCTCGCATAGAGGAACAATCAAATTTCCCTCTTATATATTCTCAAGACTACAAAATACTGGCAAATACGACCAAAAAAAACCACAAATATATTTGTTTGCAATCTGTGATCTGTAAAACATAGTTGTATACGGCAGTGTAGCACGGTTCTACTGTGACCGCATGAATTTAAAATTAACATTGTTAACATTGTTAATTAACAATGGGCACATTTCAATCCTTTAATCCTAAATCGTTTCTTAATGAACTTTTAAAATGCACAGCTCCACAAAAAGTGTCACAGGCAGATATTGGAGCATACTTTCCCCCACTTTAATCACACCTTAATGGTTTCTTGACGTACTGTTAAAGTGATCTTCACTAATTTGTTAGTTATTGTAGAGATACAATATTGAAAGTGTGCATGAAAGTTTGTGTTCCATAAATTGTTGAAATGGCAACTACAAATAGTGGTGTTTCGAATTTGACGGAAACGTTCAGCCAAAGAGGAAAACTTTTAGCGGGTTACAAGTGTTACAAATCTAAAGAGCACAGTCGGAAATTGGCATCCGAGCAAGGTAAGTGGAAGTGTATCAAGAATTCGTGTAAAGCACATATACATACCCTAGGTGAATCAATTAACCGTGTAATAACACGTTTGAATAACAGCCACAGCCACGATCCAGAATCGCAAGATGTGCTACAAAGTCAAGTGTTAAGCTATAGTGCAAAAAGAAAAGCGGAAAATGACATAACAGAAAAATCTTCTAAAATTATCAGGAAGGAATTGTTTAAGGAACAGACCACTTCGACCAGTCTGAGTATGAATGACTTACGTTGCCTAAAGAAAAAACATGTATTTATGCCCGGCGAAGACTTTTACCGGCATTACCAAAATCAGCGTTAGAAGTTCATGATTGTTCAAATAAACTTATATTTTTTCAACTTTATGAAATAAAAGTAGCATGTGATAAACTAGAAGAATTTTCTGATTACCATCTAGAAAATTGTTTAACAGCCGGTTCCCGATTTTCACCGATTATATGGGCTGATGTCACTGCTGTTCTAAACAAAACAAGCAATGCTTGTGAGTCTTTCAATTCCCGTTTTAATACTTCCATGTATCAAACTGAAACTTACGTTATGTGTGGTAGCATTAACACTTGTCATAAGTTTTTCAAAAATAGCAACAAAAACACGACATGATTTTATCAATATCAAAATTATGGCATATAAAAGTAATAGTTTGTCTAAACTACTATATGTAAAATAATATCATATTATTACGAATTTTTCCTAATATGATTTATTTTTATGTTCCCCAAGTAAGAAAAAGTATGACCATGGCCAACTTTTTGAAACATTTATTATACGACCATCTATAGTTTTATGCATGGGTACATTCAATTACTTGACCATTTTTATGCTAAGTGTACTGAATGTTGCTGAAAACATTTATGTTTTTATGTTAAATGTGACATATTCTAACTCACGAAAACATAATAAACATGTGCATAAATCCGACTTACTGTGTTGTTCATTCATTCATTATTCAATTCTTCCAAATTACTTACTAGAAAATCCAGTTGGCATTTCTAAAAACATGTTCTTAACTGTTTGGTGGTGATAGCCCTCTTGGGACGGGTTAGAGTTAAATTGTTTTGTATATTACTATACCTATGTATCCTACTGTATTACGTACGCTATATACAATTGCACGTAACATTTTTATTTTACGAATAAACGAAGTATGCTGAAAATGACGACTCTATAATGTATAATGTAAGTGAATCATAGACACAAATAACAAGAAACAAAATACAATCACGACCATGAAATTGAGATTCTTGAGAAAAATTAAAGGGATTCCGCAAGGGGGCAAATTAAGAAATACAACAGTCGCAGAGCAGTTAAAGTTAAAAGCGAAAGCGTTAGAAAGAGTAACTTAAAATGAATACTAGGTTGCCGTTTTTTATTTATCATTTATTCAGCACACACCATTTTACAATGTTACATGCTATTAAAACTAGAGCCGATGAAAATCAGGATTTCGTTGGTTTATTTTAAGCATTGATACCTTATTTTATTTTTCATGAAAAGTATTGAAAAACTATTGCGCAAAAATCTGAAATGGGAAAAAAGAAACTGACAAGATATTGGTTTCTACAGTTAAGAATTCTTCCGCGAACGTGTAGAAACACACAGAAACTTGTAAATCGCGCTTGTCGCGTCGTATCTCTCGTAGTTAATCTTTCGAGCTGGATGAGTGAAAGTGACTTATTAAAATGACAAGTAGAGGCAGAAAAGAAGATTTTACAATATTTTGCTAAGAAAACTGTCGTCAGCAAACTTGGTTGTCGTGCTATCTGTAAAACAAGCGGTAAAATCATGCAAGGGTTGATCGGCAGACTTAAAAATTATTGCTAAATTTGTATAAATAAAATTGAGTGAAATGATGATAATGGTGATAGTGAAAACATAAATGAATTCCAACCGTCAAGACTAGGAAGCGAAAGTGAAGTATAACTATACAGCATATAAAAAACCAAAATTTAATACAGTAACTAGTTTGGGTGGCAGCAGAAATATTGATTTTGGTGCTGGTTGCCACAGCAGCAGTAGCAGTGCTAAAATTTTAATTTTCTTTGTTGTTATAACAGGTCAGGGCATGAAGAAACGATTATAGATATCTAGGGCTATTTTTACAACTAATGGTAGCTCATATTAAACAAGAAAAAGAACATGTAGTTCAAGTTGTAAAATAGTTACGTAATACTCATTTGCCTAACGCTTGCTGCAAAGAGGAAGGAGGCAAGAAACGAATACTACCTCAAATTGTTCGATGGAATATACTCTCGAACTGTTTTGAAATATATGTCAGTGAATGTTCGAAATTATTACAAATATGTGCAGATGACATTGACCTTAGAAACGGGTTCGAATACAGTTTAAAAGAATTGCTGAAAGCTTTTTAAAATTATTGAAACCAATCTCAGTGACCTCGACAGTATTTTCTCACGTAGTTGAAATATTTAGCCGCAATTTTTGTTCTGAAGGGAACATAAAACAAATTTATGAAAATATGTGAATAAGCTGTATCCCCTTTTCACTTCTTAGCTTTTGTTTGATCCGATTTGAAGTAAAAATGAATACTCGATTGAAGAAAAAGAAACAGTTTTGGAAATAATTTCGAAATATTATTCTGGTGCAGGGTTAGTACCATTAGTCATTAAGTTAAGCTATACATCACATCCGCACCAGGAAATAATGTTTTCAGAAGAAACATTATAAAATTTGAATGCAGTACAATGATCCAGATCTCGGAAGAATATTCCAGAACTTAATCAAGTATTTCATATCATCGTTGCAATTTTGTTTGCAAATACTCCTTCTGACGATGTCGGAAGAACTTTTTCCTTGTATGGGCTTTTCCATTCAGAATTAAGAAATTGATTGTGTCGAGATTTTACAATGGTTTCAGTTATTTTTATAGAATATAAAACAGCTAATGAGCAGGTGGTAAGACAAAGAACACTATTGAATATATATAAGGTGTTCCACAGGGATCCAACGTTAGCTTTAACATACGATTTTCCAATACATATTCATAATTTGATGAGGTACGCGCATAATATTAATTTACCAATACCTTCAAAATCTGCCTCACATCTTTGCCTATGTAGGTGAAGTCATGAAGTCAATCCTAGGAAAATTTTGACAATTTTAGAAACAATGCATCTTTGAAATAGATATGGTAGGGATTTGCAGATTGCTCGCAATTACTTTTGATTTCATTTAAGGTGTTCTTAGCATAGAAATTAATGAATTATACTAAAACATGTTGGATCTTATTGCAAATCAGGAAATTTTGTGATAGATATATTTAGGTCGCATTTTTATCTTTTATGATGTATATATTTTACAGATGTAGTACTATTGCGTGTAGATGTAACTTTAGTTTTGAAAGCATCAGAATTATAAAATATATTTTCCTCCCTGTTCATTGAAATGGCTTAGCTCGAGAAAGCGTGACACTTATGTAATCTGTTTAATGTGTTTCTAAATGAAACAAAAAAAGTTAAACATTTCCACATTAAATACCTATGACACATCTTTAGAGTAAAGAAAAAAGAACGAACATTAAGCCACGTGATAACAACAAATTCCTATATTTGACAGATACTCCTACAGTTTTACTAAATTAACATCAGTTGTAGCATGGAGTCTACGATTCATGCACAATGTTTTCAATAAGCACGGCTAGCATCTCTCACGATTAAGGAATTAAATTAAACAGAACAGTCACTAGAAATCAACCATTTAAATGTCAATAAGAGTGTACACAGCAGCAGCAAAATATTACCTCTACAACTCTCCATACGCGGCAATCAAATGTTAATAATAGGAGGCAAGATTATGCATGCAAATATATCTGATCTTCAACCAAGCATCAACCCAACAACTTTCACCACCAGGAATACACAACGAGCAACAGTTGCATGTAGGGCCAAAGGGCACATTATACCAATCATCGCTTACAGTACTGGATTCCAGCAGGAAGAAGTGCATTAAGAAAGGTAGTTAGATCATGTATTATCTGTTATAGAGCTTCTCCTAGAATTTTAAGTCAACGTATGGGCAATGTATCCCATAGAAGGGTACAAGAGGCACAACCTTTCGATGTTACAGGAGTTGATTTTGGCGGTCCTATGTTCATGAGAGGAGGCCATAGAAGAGGAAGAATTCCCACCAGTAAATGCTATATAGCGGTCTTTGTTTGTTTTGTGACCAAAGCTATCCTCTTAGAATTCATATCTAGTATAAGTACCGTTTAAGTATTTTTGGCAGCATTTAGGAGCAGCAACGCGACCAATTTTCAATGTGCAAAGAACGAAAACAGCTTCTGGTTTTATTAAATACCTTAATTAATAATATAACCATTAAAGATATAAATTATCTGCCTGAAAAAAAGCTGTCCAAGTTTAAGAAGAGACGTAATTACACCAAGTCGTACATTCCTCAAAATATAAATATAAAAATGCCTTTCAAATGAGAGTAAAGCAATAAAAAAAAAGGAATTTAATTACTGCTTTTTACAAGAAAAAAAATCGTTTACGCCGGGTCGCTCTTTAAATCAGCAAAGAAAACACGCAAGCCAGGCTTTAGCTTGAACACTCACCCGGATAATAGGATTGATTGCTTACATAAAATAACCGGACGTGAATGATAAAATGGATTTACAATGCAATGAGAAGTCATATGAGCCGTATAAATGGAGCAGTCACTTTAATTCGGATTAAATCTATCGTAACAGTTTTATTACATACACTGAGAGTTAGTATTATTTTCTCATAGCTTTTGCCGTACTTAAGCTTTTCTTTGTACTTTTGCATGCCTATTACAAAAAATAGGTATAATAGAAACGTGAAGGAAAATGTAAACAGACAAAATCGACGTTAATAGACAATAAATTACTGAAGAGGAAGATGAAAAATAATTCATAACAGTAAACTGGATAGAGAACAATGAAATTTGAAACACAATAAATAAAAGCTGTGTCAGCGCAAAACAATTATACTTACAGAATGATAAATAGGTGGTTCCGCAAATTGAACTTGAATGAATTGAACGGAGGTAAAGGGTCATGAGCGAAATACAGTATATTACATAAGACGTGAAACGAATAAAATTAAGTAAAATACGTTCAACTACGAAACGAAGTATCTCAAAGTTTGCATAAGAAAAATTTCAAATAGAGTAGCAAAATAATTATTTAGGAGTGTGTTAAAGTACCACTAGCATTGGAAACAAATGACGAGCACCAAGAGGGAATCGATACGCATTGCACTGTTACAATGTGATAACTGTTACTTTTCTTGAATTTTTCCTATGTGAAGGTATACTTGAGATACATTGTTATTCTCTATAAGAATTATTAAAAAAAAGTATAGTCTAATTAAAAAAGAGAAGTTGGCCCTAAAACCTTAAAACGCTTAAGGGCTGTAAATAATTTTATCAGCTCATTTTATAGCCTACATCCAGCCATCTTTAAAAATATATTTAATAGCTACAAACTTTGCAATACATTATTTTCTGGGATTTCCTTAAATATTCAAATCATTTGCATTATGAAATTAACTACTTTCTTGGGCGTTGGACTGATTCCAAAGTATAAGGCGAGCGTTAAGTTGAAACACAGTCAACCATTTGCAATTAGTGATGAATAAAAGAAGTAACCTGTTAGATATTTTGTTGATTACACTGGTCAACAAAATTTCAGATTTATTTTGTCCTACGAAGTAAAGTGGGTGAACTTGGTGTAACTTCTTACACATATTTCATGTCTCTTTTCAGAACTTTTCTATCAGGCAGGGTTTCAGAGTGACACTGCAATGAAGTTTTGTGAAGTATATATCATAATATGTGTATAAATCATGAAAAATGACGTACAAACTGATATATACTTGGAAAATGTGCTGATATATGACTTTCGGCTGTACTTTGCATCAGAAACTTCTCTCTTCAGCGTCCAGCAACAGTCTGCCTGATGGTTCCCTCCAAATCATAGGAATAGCAAAAAGCATATGTCGTTTACCTTTTGCTCACGCTGTAAGAAATCTGATACACGTAACACAGCAAATATGGGGAGCCGAGCTTTTGTCTTCATCACCTACTTTACACTTGAGATACTTCTCATAGCACTTTTCAAGGAGAGGTGTCAAAGACCGTTTTTGATATTTAAATGTCAATTCACTGCAACTGTAGCAAAAAGAGTTCGAGAGTTCCTTGGCGCTTTTCACTACGCTTGAACGCAACACAACGCAACACTCTTTAAAACGTTAACAACGTCAGTGTATATGTTCATTCACCGAGCTCTACCTGACAACTGAAATAACAAGAGATGCCATCTAGGAATTGGAAATGTAGGTCTTAACACGTCAAAACATGTTCAACCATTAACCATTGCATGCTGCTTGATCACTTCCGAGCTCTAGCCAGCAACTGAAATAACGTCAAGCCATGTTCTCTTATACTACATATCTATGCATGCATATTTTAGGTGGATAAGCGAATATCCTGGAACATAAAAACTAGGAGTGATGGAGAAATTCTGACAACATAATTGGCTTCTACATGCAAAAGTATATGGGGAACATGCATTTTTGTGCTTGGGACAAAAACCTTGTTAACCCAGTGTTTTTGCAGAATGTTATAAATATAATGTTACAATTTTAAACATCAACATCTTTGGTTAATTATATTGCATGGAATACTGTTTTGTTCCCGTTTGTGTTACGTCTGAAACAACTCCGCATCTTCAAGGATAGGTAGTAGTTACTATCGAACCAAATTATTCACAGTATTTCTTTGCGTAACTTAGAATATGTTCTATACGTGGTGTAAAAATGACTCTAGATTATTTCTGTTATTTGTTACTTTTTTTAGTCAAACCTATTTCAATTACTGGAAAATATTTTCAATAATCACATGAAAAGTTGATAACTTTATTGAAAATTTATTAGTTAGAGCTTTTTTATTTTTTTGCATACATTAGTTATTTTTAGTTTTTGTTTATTAAGTTATCGACTTGTTCTTAGTTTCATTCGGTCCAAAATGAAAAAATGCATAAGGAAAGCTGCCTAGTACGGTTTTGAAGTCACGTCTGCAAAGGGTGAAGTTTTTTTACGAAAATCAGTTCTGAAAATCCACGTCATGTATGTCATATTCAATCGTATACAGAGAACACATTATCGTTTGAAAGCAATCATTCTCCTCCTATACAATCCTTGGAAACTGTTACACCTTTAGCAACGAGTACCCTGAAGGTTGAACCCATCACTAGCTAGCCTACTAACTCTACACCGCCACCACTTTTTTTCGGATATTCAAATCCCCGGATTACTATTCAGAAGAACAATGGCGCAAGGATTGTCGGATACCATCCTGTATAGTAGACTTAATATATAAATTTATATATAAAATGTTTTAGGCAATTTCTTGGGCTGTACCGAACATTCAATTATACGACCCATAATGGGAATTCACGTATTCCCGAAAGACGTGTCGTCCCGAATTAATTAATACTTCGTGCGGGAGGAACAATCCGAACAGTGTGTTTAATATGATCTTTGAATGAGAGTTTTTGATCATAAACTATAGAAAGTAATTAGAATCCACCGCAGTAGGTCGTGGTTGGTTTGCATCTGCTGATGTTTGATGACAAGAAGTTTTAGTCACCCAATCCAAAAAATAGCTGTTTAGTTGTTTTCTAAGGTTTTGCAATCAGCATAGGCCTTAACTTTCCGACAATTTTTTTAAATCGTGAGCGTACAAAACACAATTTGTTCCGGGTATAGAATTTACCATCTACGAAAACAAGGTATATCAAAGGTTTCAGGTCCGTGGAGACATCCCGATACCAAGATATTTCATATAGTTGTGGTACAACTTACGTAACTTTACATTTTTGTAGCTTCGTCAAAATCAAATGATGTACTCGATCAAATATCTTCGAAGAATGCATGTACAGTACATTAACCTGCTGACGCTTAGACACAAAATGCGTGAATTAACACAAATTTGTTACCATCAAACTTTCTTTCACAAATCCAAGTTATGCAAGCGATAATTAATTTATAACCTGGGCATATAATATCTTAAATTGTACAACTTAAATATTTTACAGTAGTTACGGAACTTAATGGACACTGGACGATATTGCGTATTATATCAACTAAATGATTTTGGTGATGTACTAACTAATATATTCACATTAGCTAGAACATGTTTATGTATATTTACATAAACAACGAAGCGCGTACAAAACTCCCTATATAGTTTTAATTTTTAGATAAAAAATCTCACATAGAAATGTCTATTACTTTGCTATGCATATGTGTATTGTATATAAAAATATCTCGCATATTTGAAATATTCGTCACTGACATTTTCTGTTCTCTCCTTCTTATACGTACCCATATCTCGTACTCTAAAAGCCCCAAAACCCATTTCAAGTGCCGCAATATAAATCGCAGATGCGCACGTAATATTTTTGGCAAGTATTACGCGGAAAGGGTAATTTTTCAGAACCGCATCAGAAGTGTTTCGGGTAACACTGAAACCGACTCGGAAATATTTTATATGCTTACCTATTTTAATGACAGGGGGCAATGCGGAGACGACCGCGAGCAGACCGGCGAGCCCGAAACTGGCCGCCCAGCTGCTCCACCGCATGGCTCATGGCGCCAGGCCTCTGCAATATCCTAGTCTCGTCATTCCAGATTCACTGAAATAGAACAATTTACATTAATTTCGCTAATAAAGTGAAATGTCATGTTCCACCTCTACGTACGTTCCATCTACAAGCAAAAAACAAACAAGAGAATAAATTTTTTCTAAAGAATTAAACTCGGCGGGAGTCAAAATTTATTACATTAGTTTTCTTCCCATAGAGAGGGAATCCAATTTATTTGTAAAATTTATGTATGTGTGTGGACATTTCTTCGAATTCTTTCTTATACATATATGGATTAGTTGCATAAACTGGTATAAAGCCACTTCTAATACAAAATGGTATAGAAACTGGTTATAGATGAAAAATAAAATAAAGTGACGTAAAATCATCAGTAAAGGGGTTACTTGAATTGTTTGTCTGGGAACGACGTAAAGACAGCTCTACTACAGTCCCACATTAGAGGGGTTATGGAGCATATTATCTTCATCTTCTATTGACATTTTTCTGTATTCGATTTTAGTGTTAATCGTAAAATATTGGTTGGTAACTTTGCAAAAGCTACTCATTTCTTCGGTTTACGAGACGACAATGGCACTTCCTTTAGCATGAGGAGTAAATTTCGTAATTCACCTACGTAATTACATAAATTGTGTGATTTTGGAATACGTGATATTTGATGTAAGTTTTCTATACTTGAATGTAAGCATACTACAGCAGACATCTAAGTCACATTAAAAATAATTGGACTAAAATAATAATAAACCAACTACTTTATTTTACTACTTTGAAGGAAAGTAGGAGACCTTCCTTTGAAAACTGAGGTATTAGAGTTGTTCATATTAGGAAAAATAGTAAAAACATAAGTTATTTATTGACATTATCGACGTATTTCACTTCAAAATATCGTTAAGCCACATACAAACTTACTCTTTTATTTCTTACCTTACCCTTATTTATAACCTCTTGGACCTAGCCAATAGGTATAACACTGGTCATTGACATTACAGATCACAATTATACTAGCAATAAGTTTTAATAAGGCTTCAATCATAATTTAAACGTATCAATAAACAAATAATAGAAAATAAGAATTGATAGTAAACTATTGTAAATTATGGACTATACAAGCTTATGGATAATTGAAACTTAGATATTCATCTATGGAATAAAAGGAAATTGTTGTTAAATAGACTCTAAACTTGTTCTGTAGATCTCTCTTATTGCCTTCAAGTTTGCCGGTAGTGCATTGAAAAGCTTGATGCTCATATAAAGCGGTTATCGTTCATATGTATTTAGATAATGCACGGGAATAGAGAGGTCCTCTTTTCCCCTTGTATCATAATCAAGAAACTATTCGTTCATTGAAAGAATTGGTTTTGTATAACAGATAAGAGGATCTCCATAATATACAAACTAGGCAAAATTAAAATTTTTAAGTCCTTAATGAAGGGCTTGCATGATGTAGTTCTTTTTATGCCGACGATGTTTCTGATAGCCATCTTCTGTTGTAAAAATATTCTATCATTATATGGCGAAGCACCCCAAAACATTAAACCATATGCAATCCTAGACTGGAAGCAGGATACAGTTATTTCGCGATTGACAGTCTCTCTTAGTTGGTAAATTACATAACAAATTGATGTTAATTTTGACCCAATATCTTCAACGTGAATTCTTCAATTTAAGGAGTTTTCTATGGTAAGACCTAAAAACTTTGTATATGCTGTTTCTTGAATAGATTTTCAATTTATTTTAAGCAAGTGGCGTTTATCCATTCTACTGTTACGAGATGTAAAGTGAATAAAGCATCTTTTCTCTGTATTTAAGTTTTGTCACGTATTTGTCAAGCATGATTTTGGTTTGTTTAATGATATCATCAAGCGTATTGCCCGTCGTGATGTGGGTACCATCATTTACATATAGCACCATGGTATTTTGGATGAATTGGCAAGGGAGATCATTCGTGTATAGTATATATAATAGCGGACCCAATATTGAGCCCTATGCTAACCCACGGTCTAACATCATCCTACTAGATCTCCTACCTTGTACGTCGACAATATGGTAGCTACCGTTAATATAAGATGGTAACCAAGATTTACCTCTACCGAGGATTCCAATTCTTCTAATTTCGAAAGTAAAACGGAATGTTCTACCAAATCAAGGGCTTTACTAAGGTCCATAAACACGCCTATACATTTGGACCCATTATTTAAATTGTTGTATAATTTATTAAGAAATCGAAGTAACGCTGTTTTTGTTAGATTCCCTTTCACACGTGATGAACAGTGTTAAGAGTACAGTTTTTATTTAAAAAAGGATATTATTTCACCGCACATGATCCTCTCCAGTACTGTAGATACCGCAGACAACAAACAAATCGGTCTATAATTTTCCCTTTTTATATATAGGTGTTACTTTCGCAGTCTTTAAGATATCTGGAAAAATTCCATCTATAAAAGATCTGTTAATTAAACAAGTTAAAGGATCTATAAGAAAATTCAAGCCATGTTGTAACATGTTGCTGCTGTTAGAATCAATACTTGGAGAATGATAAGATTTCAAACCATGGACTGCATTAAAAACATCCTCCGCAGAAATGGTGTCAAGATACATACTATTCAGACAGTTCTTAAGGTGTAACGTCCTAAAGGAAGCATTCAAGGGTGACACGTACCTTTTAGCAATGTTAACGTAATGTTCATTAAATTTAGTAACAATTTATAAAAATTCTGTCCAGCACAGTGCGATAAATTACTTGATCGCAAAAAAATTTCTCGACTTTTGCGGATCAGACAGTGTAAGATCTTTACGAGTCATATGCAGCAGTGTGGGAGTCTTCGAACCGGTTATAGGAAACCACGTTAATAAAATTAAATGAAATTGATTTTGTGAAAATAAACAAAAATTCCAACTAAAAGCTATTTTTTTTAACGAAATAAACCATTACCAACGAACGAAGTATATAGGTACCCCAAAATAAAGAAAAAAATATGTCACAGGCTTTTTATGCTATTAACATGTTTTGTTAGACCAATTATAATGTATGTAGGAGAAGCATAAACTGAAACAGCAGCGATAAAACGATTTCTAACATCTGAATTGAACTGAATTGAGAACGCCACGATCAATCACTTTACACAACAGAAGAAGAAATAAAGACATGAAACAACAATGTGAAATCAATGATATTGTGGGGTTCATGAGAAAGATGGGATTGAAGAAATTGGGGAGACCACGCAGACGAAATGGTGGCTGGCTAACAAAAATGGCCAAGACTACAATACAAAAAAACAACTCAAAATTCTTTGCAGTTCCGCCTCATATCCTAAGCAAAATTGTACTTTTTAACATTTATTTCAATTCCATTATAGACTTGACGTTCATTATGACAATAGTCATAATCTATTTTTGTTGGCAAATGCATACATTTATAGTTAAGAATATTGTAATATATATGGAAGAAGAAGCAAATGCCGGCTGAATGGCTAAATGCACTACTATGGCCGATACATAAAAAAGAAGATGATGCATCGCTCTGTGAGAACTACAGAGGCATTGGCACTGTTGGATACACGCTATAAAGTACTGGGTCATTTAATAAGGAGAAGACTAAATGCGTACTCAGAGAATATTCTAGGGGAGTATCAAGCGGGCTTTAGAAGTAATAGGACTACGACAGATCTAATATTCACACTAAAATAAATTCAAACTACTACTTATGAGTACAAAACTGAACCGCATGCATTGCATATAGCTTTCAAACTAGCGTATGACAGAATAAATAGGAGCGAAATGTATAAAGCAATGCTATAACTATTGATCCCAAGAAAATTAATAATTTTGGTGAAAATGACTCTGGACAATACAAAGAATAAAGTACTATGGAATGGAAGCAAATCAAGAGAATTTGGATTAAGAGGGTTGAAACACGGGGATCCTCTATCAACGATACTCTTCAACCTGATATTAGAAACAATAGTAAGCAATAACGAAATAAAGACCACGGGAACCGTATTTAATAATGAACACCAGATTATGGCCTTCGCAGATGACCTAACAATAATCACAAAATCTAGAAATGAACTAAGGAAAATTGGAAGAAGACCAGAACAGAAGGCAAGGAAATTTGATGTGGAAATAAATCAAAATAAAGCGAAATATATGGTGATGGGAAAAACAAAAAACCTTTGAGAGGGGAAAATAACCTGGTGGTGAGGGCAAATAAATAACAAAAAATATGCTTTCAAGCATATTTTTGTCTGGATTTCTTGTTCTTCACACCCATTTTCTTCAATATTAACTCCCGAGTAATTGTATTGATTTAATTATTTATTTTATATTGATTATATAAAGGAAAGTTATGAAATAATGATTATATTGGGAGTTAATATTGAAGAAAACGGGCGTGAAGAACAGAAATCTAGGCAAGAATTGCAAAGGGAAACCGGAAATACGGAAGCCTCACGGGTCTCATGAAATCAAAATATGCATCAAACAAAACAAAAGAGCGAATCTATAAAGCAGTCTAAGCCCTACCGCCACGTATGCCTGTGAGACCTGGGTCCTGAATAAGGTGGAAGAGGAGCAGATAAAAAGATGGAAAGAAAATTGCTGCGTGCTATATATGAAGGAGTAAGAACCGAGGATCGATGGAGAAGACGCACAAATCTAGAAGTAGAAGAAGCATATGAAAGCCCCAATATCGTAGCGTTTGCTAAAGCCCAAAGAATAAGATGGCTGGGGCATGTAGAAAGACTAAGCAGCGAAAGGTTACCAAAATTAGCCCTTACCAAAAAACCAATAGGGAAAAGGAGAGATAGGAGACTAAGGGAGAGATGGAGGAATAAAGTGGATGAAGATCTAAGAAAAATGAAAATAGGAAATTGAAAGGAGATGGTAGGGAATAGACGAAAATGGAGAAATGTAGTCCGTAGAAGCACTTCTAGAAAGTTCCTAATATTATTATCTTATTAGCCCTAGATCTTCACGGCCTGTAGAGCAAATTATTATTATTAATATATAGGGAATCCTCTATTGAATAAATATTTTTACACTTTGGAGCAAATGATATGTAATCTGTACGTGTCACATAAATGCAGCAAAATAGTAACCACTTCACTGTATTTGGTATCTACATCTTATCTAGGATACACAAGAACGATGCCAGAGTTAATTCGGAATTGCAGTACATTCTCAAGGGAAAGTTAGTTTCCTCACGTTCGACAGAATGAAAGTAAATTTGAGATAATCCCCTGCACATAAATTTCCGAGCACAAGAAGAAATACGACATCAAATCCACAACATAATATCAAGCCGTTCGTTAAATGAATCGCGTGACATATTGTGTTTCCCAAATGGACTTAGACCATTTAACTTTTGGTGTTTACCTGTAGTTGGCCTTTTGTAAAAGTGATACGACTGAGAAACGCGAACGGTACGGTTTTTGTTTTCTATTGTATATACGATATTATGTGCTGATGTGGTTACGTATTCATTGTACATACATTGTAATGGGTAATGGGGAAACGTTGACAACGAAAGTACATGCAAAAATTAAAGGGTAAATTTCTGTAAAGTTTGATCTTATCTATTTGTAGGGCTACCGACAACTTAATGTATGCTATTTTACTTATAACTCTGTGTTCAATTGCGCTTGAAATATTATTCTGAAATACAGCCTATGAGAATTTTAGGATGGAATTAATTTAATTATACCAAGGTTTGTTGCCATTTTAGTAAGTTTTTTCTATGAACATCTAATTTCAGATCTTCCATGTATATATCCGCTAATAGTGATAATTGTAAGTGAAATGTAATTCTTTATGTAATTGGAAACCCTTAATTATTTTCAAACTTCAACTGAAGCTATGTTATAAGAGCAAATTGGGATGATAGTGCTGGCTAGAAATAAAAGAGTATATGAAATCAATAATAAGGGAAATGGAACTTGAGGGATTACAAATAAGCCAACAAAAAGCAGGTTACTTCACAAGCACTACAACAAAACAATCTAAAATAAGCGAGGACACATTTGAAAAGGTAGGTAGAATATCTGAGAGTATTACTAACGGGAAGAATAATGATAAAGCCATTGAAATTAAGCAGAAGGTATGCGAGGTAAATGGATATACTGGATTTGTAAAATATAAAAATATTATTAAAAAAAGTTGGAAATGTAAAAGATAGCATTTCAATCTCTTGTCTATCTATATGTCTGAAACCATGAGCCCCATCAATAGGAATGAAGAGAACTTTTCAGTGAACGATACTGAGAGAAATATTGAACAAAGAAAATGTCGGAAGACAAGCAACTATGTAGAAACGCTAGGCTGTATTCAACACATTATATTATATAATTAGATAGAATAAATTTGGAGGAACGTAGAATCTGAACCAGAGGGAATAATGAGTTGAAATCTAACAAAAACTCTGAAAGATTTACTATTTGAGTATGTAAATTTGCACTGTGTTTTCATGTTTGTTCATATACTTGCTTTTCTTTCTGCGACATTGTTGTCTTTCAATTATTTCAGTATTTTAAAAAGATGCATAATACGAGGTGTGTAAATTAAGTAATCAGACTGATATTTTTAAATATCAGTATTTGAATATAATTACAATGAACGTTGTCTCCCTCAAAATAACTCCCTTGGGAAGTCACACAGCGTTGGAAACGGTTCTTCCATTCCTCATAGCAGTGCTGGAACTCGGATCGCTGGTCGGTTACAACCGTTTGAATGTATTCGAGTGTCCCAATATGATGTCCCTTCAAATGAATTTTCAATCTTGGGAAGAGAAACAAGTCACAAGGACTCAAGTCAGGTGAATAAGAAGGCTAAGGAGCCACAGAAATATTTTTATTGACCAAAAGAACGTTTATGGAAATTGCTGTGTGACAAGGCGTATTGTCATGATGCAGGAGCCAATCGTTCTTGATGTTTGGTCTAACACGCATGACCCCTTTTCGGAGTCTTTCGAGAACCTCTCGGTTATGAAAAAATTATATATATACATTTAATTTTTTCTTTTGTAGCAGCTTTAATGGAATAAAATCTCTGAATATTGTTGCACTGCAGAGTTCTTTTTTCTCGCATAAGTAATAGCGCCTAAGCTGAAAGTAGGTTTTTAGCGGGACAGTTACTGTTGTAGCGGGCCTACAAACAAGCATCTGTCTTAGTAATAAAAAGATCCCATATGTACGAACTTTATACCGGTCACTGTATCCACAAGATTTTAATTATTTCGAACATTCAATACTGGAAACAATGACTGTTTTAAATGTATTATTTTATTTCTTGCAATTACATTTTTGCATTGGCTTGTTACACAAATTTAGAGGAAGTTCGCATTTTGTTGTTCTAACAATAAGTTGGGTAGTCGGATCAGAAGGGACTACTGTAGTTTCACATATTCTCGATACCATTTCTTGGAAGTTTTACGAAATATTTGTCACAGTGTAGTACTGTACATATATTGTCAACCAAGCGTAGTTTATGAAAATTCAAATTTATATAAAACATGGAAAATCAAACTACTGATCCACAATTAATCTAACAAAAGTAAAACATCCACTCCAAAATAACTTTATACATTTGGTCCGCTGTCTTTCTTGATGTGCGCTGTCCCACTAAAAGATAAAGTGCTCGCGCTATTTGCTTCGTTTACTCCGTGCTTTCCTACCTTTCCGGCTAAAATTATACGCCCGAGTTAGCCTCTTCCTGAATATCTTAACCATATTTATGCCATGTCACGATACAAGGAGTGGAATAATGCAACGATATTACATTTTATTCTCCCAGGGCTTGAGTTATAGACACTAACTTTTGTTTAGCAACACTTCATTGGTGCCCACAAAGCTAATTATTTGCCTCGACTGGCGATGGAAACTAGTTTGGAACATTATTATGCAAATTTAGTAAATTAATGATTGGGTGAGACCACTTAGTTTACATGCTAGTTATTTTGGTTTGGGATATTATATCCGAAGTTGCGGTAAAGCTATTATGTATTAGATCTAGTTATAAACACTTAATTTTGTTCTCTTGGAGATGCCTAATTAATATGGTGTATTGTAGGTTACCCTTTCTCTTAGACAATGTATATAGATTTTGTTCCATTTTATAGAAAGCATCACATGTTGTTGTGTATGTAAATTCGAAATAAAGAGCATAACATCTACACAAGTAGAAAAGAGCTCACGAGACCGAAAATCCTTGGGTTGACACTGCACGTAAACCAACACCCAGTTCTCTGTGGATATGCTGAAAGTTATGTATTAGTTTTTCAATACTTTGGAGTGCCTTTGGTACGATTGGTAATCGAAGGTGTAATTGCAGTTGACTGCAACAAGCAGAATTTATACATGATCCGCAAATGCGTCTTATTTAATCCAAAATTATTTCCTTTTATTTTTTTTTTCGTAGAAAGACCAAATACAAAATATCGTAATATACCTTTGTTCGCAATTTTTGTGTTATAAATAGCAACAGTATTAATTACATATAGATTATTAACCAACGACTAATATTATTGCTAATGTAGGAGGCAATATATCAGGATTTAATTTGGCAAACACAGTTAGATACCATCACAAGTAAATTACATAAAGCACTTATTTTGAGGGTAAAGCGAGACTTGTAACATAATTATTGCAAAAGTAAAGTATTTTGCGATTTTAATTTTCATTCACTGTATAGGCTTCTGTTATGGGGAATTAATACTATCGTACAGTGTCCATTACGGTTGCAACGCACAATCCTTGTAATGTTAGAACTAAAACCATGGGAATCGTTTGGAAAATACTTTCTTGTAATTGGTTTACCGACAATATATAAACTTGTTTGTCATGGCGGCCGCATCCTCTGTGCATCAAAATTAAAACAAGTTTCAGAATAGTTCTTGCATTCGTAGCAACATTACTCCGCATGACAATATATTAATCTGTCCCAGAGGGTTCAAATCTAGGGCCGGTTTTGTTTGTTCTTAATATTAACGATCTCTTAAGCAATATAAATTGTCCTGTTTTGACCTTTGCTGATGATGGTAAAATTTACTGTGACGTAACTATTGTGAGGGATGCTTCTGTTCTGCAGTAGAATTTGTATATAATTAAGGACTGGTGTTATACTAACCATCTGAAATTAAATGTGGGAAAATGGTTGGCTTATTCTCGCCAGAATTTCCCTGTAGTGACAAATTACTAGATTGGTGACAAACCACTGGATAAAAAGAATATTGCTAGTGACTTAGTTTGGCTTAGTTTTCGATTCCCAATTTAGTTTTAGACCTCAAGTGCCTGCTGTTGTTTACAAGTCGCTAGGATTCCTCATATTTTCGTGATAGTGGCCTTTTATAACCTTTCTACTTCACATATGTCCTTGAATACACATATATTCTTTGGCATCTATTTGGTATGACATTCCCATGGTGGTATAATCGTCAAAGTTGGAGAAGGTTCATACCAAATCCGAGGAGATGTCAAATCAAATCAAATCCGAGGAGGTAGTTGCAAAAGTGTGCGAATGGTCAGGTGCGAACCAACTCAAAGTAAATACGAAAAAAAAACCCAAAACCTAATTTTCACCATCAAAGACACGGTAATCAACTCCGACATTAGGTTTTTGGGTTGAACATCTTTTGAAGAGAGTGTCGGTTGCTCTCTATTCTAGAGAAGCGTAAGGCAGGTAACAACTCATAATGCGACTAAAGTAGAATATTTCACCACCTTTCACTTCCTTCTTGCACCCAAACAAGATTTGATTGTGCGTTTGGTGGACATCAAAAGGAATTGTCCATTTTAAGTTTTTGGAAAAGGGTCAAACCATCACCCATCCAAAAGCAGCCTTCTTTGTTCATATTCTTACAGGCCCCCATTTCGCCAAGTGATTACCACCTTTTCTTGTGTCTGTATGAACTGTATGAAGCATAAACAGTTCAAAACTCGAGTTATTGTAATAAATGCGGTCCGTCAATTATTTGACTCCAAATCCATAGAGTTCTACAATATCAGCATACAATAATTGGTGTCACGTTGGCACATTGGTCACTGAGTGTGATGGTAATTACTTCGACGAATAAAAGTGTATTATTGTTTCTTAATAAATATTTATATTTTACCATGAAAAACCGAAGTATATAAAAAATATATTTAAAAAATATATAAATATACCTCTGAGATCATGCTGATTTATTAGTCATTCGGCGCCGATAAAATCACACGCTAACAACTATTGACTAGTAACTTAGTTATCGCTTTGGAGATTACGCCATGAATCCGCAGCTGAGCGTTAGATGTCTCTGGGATTTTCCTAAAGACATGTGCTAACGTTTAGTTAACGATACGACGTATTGAACGAGCGACAGGCATTCCTCCGACGTGCGCTGATGAGGACTAAGTCAGCCCGAAATGGCTGTCTGTACGTGAGGAATGCCTGGAACTATACAATCAGACGTGTTGTGTTATCTCAGACGTATATTTATATATTTTTTAAATATATTTTTTCTTCTTTATACTTCATCTTTTGAACGTATGTGCCGCACGAACTTATTTGGTTACCTGATCATAGAAATACTAATAACATGAATACAACAAGTTAAGTGTAAGTACGTGCCAATACTAAATTTCATCGCAAAGTTAAATATGTAATGTAAGCTAATAAGTAATGTCCAACAAATTAAGGAAAATATTAAAACTCAAAATAAAAACATAATTGACGTACTAGCGCTAAACCCAGCATCAGCTGTATTAACTAGCTCTTCGGATTTTAGCATGTAGGCATACTTCGCCACTATTAATACACATTGGACAGTCGTTTGTGAAAATTATAAACAGCAGGGGACCCAGCTCGGAACCCTGCGGTACTCCACACCTGATAATCTTTTCTTCCGAGAGATTTTATTTTCATTTAGTAGCTTGACTCCTTACTTAATAGCTTGAGGATATTCTAAGCTTCGAACGAGGACCAAGGCTACAACATTTTCTCGTTTCTAAAACATATCCTGTTGTATCCAGTGAAAGTCTGTCTTGTAGTACAGAACACCTTTTTTGACTACTCACAGATCTAAAAATATCTTTTCTTTTTCCATCTGTGGCAAAGAGAGTTTCCATTTTCTATTGATTAGAAAAATTGATGTAAATATTAGAAATCCCAGAAAAGCTTTCAATTCAATCATGTTGCGAAGATGATAGTTTTTGTTCTTATAATTCTTTTGCGTGGAATTTAACTTCACGTTTGTTCATTGTAGAATTTCTTGCAAATTGTCTTGCGTAAATATTCAATTCCATACAGAAACACATATACTCCATGTCGTTTTGTGTGAAGCCAGCGTCAAACGGACACGAAAAACTTGTCTGCTCACCAACTTAATATTATTTACAGCATGTATTATATGGGACATAATACCTTTTTCAAAGTTAATACTGTTTCGCTCTGTGTAATATTTGTATTATGAACTGCAAACAGCCTGGTTAAATGTCGGCATCTACGTGAGAACATTGACTTGGAAGAATTTGTGCTTTTTTGATTTCATCTTTAAAGTTTGAAATGTTTGTTAATTAATTGTGAATAGAATCCCTCATTTTTTCAAAACCAGTCGTAGTTTATGCCTATATTTTCGTTTCTAAATAAACCAAGTTCTATGACGAGACATCTCTGAATACATGTATAATATGTTTATAGAGATTAAAATTTTGTTGTATTATAAACTTTTATCCATAATAAATTTAAAAATTCTCATTTGTCTCATATCTGCATGGATGCATTCTATGCGGTTAAACTTAAAATATGTTTAGTGAGAGGGGGATCATTTAAAGTGGTCAAATTAACAAGAGCAAATCTTGCCAAATGCAATGGTAACATTATCTAAACAACCTATTTCTTTTGTCTTTATTTAGAAATTATGTTGTATTTTTCATTATTATTAAATAAAATAGATACAGCTTTCAGCTTAATAGACATCTTGTGGATTATTTAAAACTTCCCCAATATAATCCGTATACATTACTACTTCTTTGACTAAAATTACTTTGTGTCGAAATTAATACGTTCCAGGATCAGACACAAAAAAAGGTATTAATAAACTCGGTAGGCTGTCGAAAGCGACCGTATACACAGTGTCATTTAAACATCCCTTAAATCAATAAAACGTCATGTGTTACCAGAAGCCAGTGATAACACTTAGGCGACTTCCTTTTCCAATAGGACACTCTTTCCAGATTTAATCTCTGCCACAGTAAACCTTTATGACGGAAATTTAAACTGTTGTTGCACCTGTGCAAGCAGTGGGATTGGACACTTTCATATATACTAACTCAAACTGTAATCCCTTAACTTATGTAAAACCGTTTTTAATAGAATTTTGTAACCGCACATCTTAGAGCTCACTATCCAAACAATCCTGTAACCCCAATTTATTATCACCAAATTAGTTTTTCTAGCCGTCAGATTGCTATTTTTATAAGACAATTTTCAAGTATAAACTCCGAAATTAATTAAAGCTATTTTTTTAAGGGAGAGTTAGAGATCTAGTAGGTTTATTTCATTTTGCTCTCACTTTCAAATTTATTATTCAAATAATGATCATTTGTTTGAGCACAGTTTGAGGATCTCAGAAGATATTCTTACCCAGTTATATTTAATAAGAAATCAAGGGGCTGGATCAATAAACGTTGCGATTTTACTAGGTTATCGAACAGAAACTTTTCTATATTAAAACCGCTCTTCTGTAGTGGCGCTTCCATATATTCAGCTATACTTTTGTAAGTATTTACTTAACAAAATAAATTTCTTTATAGCTTCGCAAGTTCAAAGTTGGGTGCACTTTATTAGACCTCGATTAAAAAAGTTATGCTAAGACGTTGTATTTTATTAAAGATATTGGAGATAATTTTGTAAGCATTTCAGGTTTATTGGACATGATTGAACACATGCTTTTTCAGGAGACTATCTTACGGAAGGCATTCAGCCCCTATTTGATCTAATGAACACATAAATCGATTCTGAAATATACCGTAAATTTTATCGAACTTCCGTAAACCAAGGAAGCGCTACATTTTCTATTTTCACGCATTTTTTTACCGAAATTGATAAATGACTTTTAAATTTATGTGTTATCGATACTTTTATCCTTGGAATATTTAGTATTAGCATGAGTCAATATGTGGAATGAGTCAATATGTGATGGAAGGACAAAAAATCTTTTTTAGGGATACTTCCTGCGACTGTCGTAACGTATAATATCTGATCGGTATTGTATTCCTTCCATTAAATAGGGGGAGCGTTTCTCAATGGACTAGAAAGAAAATACTGACGTAGAACATTACTTTTATATGAGGTGTATTCGAGAAGATGTACAAAGGGCTTTATGTGCGTATAAACAGACGTTGATCGATGTATTTGACATACGCTGCGACACTGATCCTGTCAGAGTTTATTAATATATCTTCCTAAATAATTGTCAGAAGCACTGGGTAGAGTGAATGATGAAAGTAGTGAGATTTTAATGCTCTAGTACACCTCAGTACTATATTCTGTTTGAATAAGTAGACTTAACATGACATAAAATTTGCACCTTCTTATGTCATACCTTTTTTTATTTTCGTGCCCCTTTAGCTTTGGTAACAACTCTTAATTTCATACAGTTCTTCAATTTATATATTGAATTTGTTCCATGATTATTTATTTGTGTATATTAACACATAGCTTTTTAACCCTCCGGCGGGCGCGCCTTCTGTAATCCCATGAACAGGCGCGCCGCGGCTATTGCACCGCAAATGCAATATGCAAATGTATATAATAAATAAAACTGAAACATATAACCAAAAATAAATGTAATTCTACAAGTAGTACTTAAAAAAATAA
>JARFOC010032839.1:0-28453 GCA_031763485.1 Osmoderma eremita
ACATATATATATATATATATATATATATATATATATATATATATATATATATTGTAATGGAACGGACATTCTTTTATGAACAGCTCGTATTTATGTGTTAAATGAAAGAGGTTAAATTATATTAAAGCTAAATAATGTTATCAAGGGGCAATACCCCTAGGTTACAGGGACGTTCTTATGATAATAATTCATCCTGTATTAAGAACTGGAGATGTTTTTCAAATTAGAAACAGAAATGTCAAAAACATAATTGATTCCGAGAGATTTTTTGGCAATGATTAGGAGGTAACAACTATAGTTGTAGACTATTAAAGTGTATTGTTAGTGAAAGTGAACGTCTATCAACAATATTATGTCATAACAAACAGTCGAAGTGAATGAATAAAAATCGGAATCTCCAGAAGACAAAAATCTTCGGAAGAGATACAGTTTTATCAATTAAAAGAACTATTGTGCCCAGTTATGATATTGTACTCATAAAACATTTGCTTAATACATTTAAAAGTAATGTAATTGTTATGTAAATCAAGATTTAAATAAGTATAAGTTAGGTAATAATTAGCAGTTAAATTTATCAAAGCATGATTGAACTAGTGAAAGGGTAGATTCTCCTTAGAAAAGGTGGCAGATGAAGGATATCGTCCTTGTAAATCCATATCCATCCGATTTCCAGGTAGAATTATAGTTCTTTTACAGCTGCGTAATTTGGCCAATCTAAAGGGATTTAAAAGAAAGAAAAGGTATTAAAAGGTGTAAAAAAATGCTGGCAACAATAATAGTTATGTTAGAGTCGCTTCATATCGTCGAATCCACATATTTGATTGAAAATCATAATTAAGAAATATGATTCGTTCGTTATGCTTCTATTTATAAAAACAACTACAGTTATAAAATAGATGCATATTTATGCACATCAAAAAGTTTACCAAAGGAAACGGAGAATCGATCATTCAGTATTTTTCATTACTTTAATATCTTTAATACATATTGTGCCATCTCAATGCAAAGGCACTAATGCATAAACATTTAGGATATTATAAATAACGATAACTAATTTACCAACAAGATGGCACGGTAGTCGATCAGCTAGGATTCTGTAGATGTATTAAACGTTAGTAGTATCGGAACTAAATTAGAGATGTCACGCCACTACGCATCCCTATGTAACTTTTAAATGCTAAATGGTACACAAGTACAAATAAAAGTAAACCTGGAATAGATTTGAAATTTGTGTACCATCTAGCATTTAAAAATTAAATTAGAATGCGTAGGGGCCTGACATCTCTAATTTAGTTCTGATACCACTAACCTTTAATACATTTACAGAATCCTAGCTGATCGACAACCATTCCATCTTGTTGGTAAGTTAGTTATCGTTATTTATAATATCACAAATATTTATATATTAGTACCTTTACATTGAGATGGCACCGTATGTATTTAATGCTTAAATTAATAAAAAATAAAGATATTAAGGTAATGAAAAATGCTGAATGTTCAATTCTTCGTTTCTTTTGGTAAACTTTTTGGTGTGCATGGATATGGATCTATTTTACAACTCTAGTTGTTCTTATAAATAGAAGCAGAACGAACGAATCATATTTCTCAATTATGATTTTCCATCAAATATGTGGACCTGACGAAAAATATTTTCTATTCAGGTTGGCACAACTGAGACAGGAATTTCCGCGGAAACAGTCGAAGATGACATTGAATTTTCGACGTGCTAAAGTAATTACGTTGCATCTCTTGCAAAAAGAACAAAATGACCAGCGCCATCTTTAAAAAAATTGGATATGTCAAAAAATTTTAATCATCGATCAACGTCGTCAAAATTATTTAGTGATATTTACCCGCTCCGAAGAACTCATTTTCCTGAGGGAATTAAAATACAAAATAGGATACCACCTCGAGGTGGTAAGGGTATTTTTTATTTTTACTGAGGGAATTATCCTTGAATTTCTTGTATCCTGTTGCTGAGTAATAAAGAGTCGAATCCCATTCAGTTAGCAGTCTTGATCAATAGTAGCTGTCTATATGAGTGTTGAGTATTTAAAACCTTAAATACAAGGGTCTTATTAATTATTTTTATTTTCAGAGGTTTCATAAAATTTCATTTTCTTTCAGTACGCGTATAAAGATAAGGGTGGCCCGTTTCAGTACAAATATCGCCAACAACTTTGGCCTTTGCTAATTATTATTAGATAGGGTGGTTCATATTACCATTCCATATAATACTTGATACTGTTAAGGTATCACTAGTGTTATTTATTCATGGTCGTCACGTATGGTACCAACCACTAACCATACCATGCTTTCTTTGTATCGTTACACATAAGTACCTCCTACAGGAAACGTTAAGCGGCATAGTAGACAACCAGTAATACGTTAACGCGTCGTCAGTGTATTCAGTGTTATTTCGCCAATATCATTATTTATAATTATCTCTGGCTAACACGTTTTAAAGGTTATTAAAAAAATATTATTTAAATTATGGACAGGTAAAACTAAAGTAAAAAGGTAGCAATGATAACGTGGTACCAGAAGAATAATAATTTAAGACGGGTTAGGGACATGGTTTCAATCAATTATGCGGTGCGAAGCTTACATAAACTTTGCAAAACTCATCTCTAATTTACCATTGATAAAATCGCATTCGTTTTAATTCAAAGTCCTGCTAACATAAACATTACGCGGTGTGTTAAACAATCCGTTCTCGAAGTTTCTATCAAGATCTAGAAGAACGGTTCGATGTGTGGCTGTTGTCGTTCTGGATACAGTTGTAAATATCTTGTACTCTCTATTGTATATCGGTTCGATAAATAAAAAATACTTAACATATCTCGTTTCCCTTCGTTAGTGTACGACATTTTTCTATTACTAATGAGGGATAATTGAAACGTTTGACAGTTTTAAATTTCATGGCTGCCTTATTTAATATTAAAATGTATTCTTGGTCAATAAAACCATAATATCAAAACTTTTTGTCAACATGTTAAACATGGTTGAAATCAGAAAAAAACTCCTTTTGACGGTGTCAAAATCCAATATGGCGCCAGTAAGAAATAAAAAAGTTGATGATGACCAGAAGGAATCGAAACGTCATATAAAAATTTTGAGTACACCACTAGATAGAAGATCAAAAGTGACCTTGAGAATGTGTTTTTAGTTTTCCTCTGCAAGACCGAATAGAAGTGCTAGAGGTAAAAGAAGAAAATAGGTTTTTTCGCTTATTTTTTTAATCTCGAACGTCATTTGTCACAGGTTTATTTTTTCTTCGGGTTCATAACAAACATAAAATTTAGCAACTTTGTCAAATTTAAACCTACCCTCTATATCCAATAATAAGCGAGACCCGATGGTGAGGGTCGAAAATGAATCATCGTGTATATGAAAATAATTTTAAAATGTTAAGTCTAAGACTACAATTCTCGTAAATAACTTTTTTTGATGTCTTAATGGTAACGGATATATCGGACTTTGCCACAATAATGCGTCCGCCTGTATATGATTTACGTAGAAAAAAGCTGCAAAACAGTAAAACATCTTTTATTCTTTCGTAATATCGTTTTACATCAAAATACATTTTATTTGAATTACATAATCACATAAATACATATGGCAAATAGATTTCTTACATCTAATTTGAATTAAGTTATCCAGTCACGTAAAGAAAACGCTTATACGGTATAAAAAAGTGTGGAAATAGGTAAATCTAGCCTTAATTATACATTAATAATATACGTACACATATGTACATTTAATGATAATATATCTTTTTATATGTATATGCGTTTTGCTTCCCCTGTATTTATTTAATCTTATAATATATATGTATATATACGAAATCATCGATATTTGGATAAAATTATCACATTTAACAGAGACTTTTTATTTTTAACTTTATCCTTGTCGAAAATTCACATCGATGCTGAGAGAACACATAATTTGACACAAGCTCATAAAATTTGTATACTTCATACATCAAAAATCAATTCCATTCGATTCAACAACTTGCATTGCTTCCCCTCATCGAAATACTCATCCTCCTATCGGCCCTCGTGGTCGGGTAGTACGCCTGAGATCCGGTACTCGGCGGTGGATACCTCCATCTCCAAGGTTTCTGTAGGAGGTGTCCGTCTGTCGAAGCCCGCTCTCTGAAGGGTGCATCGGATGGACTTGAGGAAGTACTGTCTTTGCTGGTATCCGTCTCGTCTTCTTCCTCAACTTCCACTTCCGTCCAGCGCCTATTCAGAAGCCCAGTCGGTCTGCAACTAGAAGGAATTAGACTCCCGGGGGAAACCGCTGCCGAGCACAGTAAGCGAACAGTATCGGGGGAGACTTGTTCCCGATCGCTGCTCGATCTCTTCAGTTTCGACGGGTTCTTATTTTGTACCCGCCAAAATCTGCAAACGTCTCTGAACACGCTCCAAACCTGGAAAAATTTCAATATCTAAAATTAATTTCATTGAACTCCTTTCGAAATTTATTAACAAAAATTATTTGCCAAACATAAGAACATACACTTAACATACGCTACCGAAAAGCCAACAACTTTAAACAGAAGCCAAATATGTTGCCAATGACATATTCGCTGAATGCTGTATAGTAAGCATTTAAAATAGACGTGAATGATACATACAAGTAAAGCTTAAGTAACGAGAAAATGATTGTGCTTTATTCGAGTTCGGCCCTGTCCCAATCAACACATGGCAATCACCGGTCGTTACTACAGACAGGTTTCAAAGGTCGTGGCCTACAAAAATCGCACGGAGTGCAACAAGCAGAGGAGGATATTTTAAACATCGTGGAAACGGATCCAGGCTTAAGTACTAGAATAATTGTGAGAGAACTAAATGTGTCCCAAAGTACGGTGCATAGAATATTAAAAAGTTACTTCACCCATATTATCTCCAGAGAGTACAAAGGTTAACGGAATAAGATTTTCTCGCCGGGCTGTCTTCTGTGGGTGGTTTTAACGCGTAGAATTTCGTCACCCAGATCTTGCGTCAGCAATTCTCTTTAAATATTCATCACTGAGCAGACGAAAGTTTTCGTGATATACACCAGAGGAGGGAAAGTCTACTATATAGACTTCATTTAGTTCCTCTGTGAGCAGCTTCACTGAGGTGGCATTGCAATATTTTATTTAATGAATTTAAATTTAAGTTAAGCATAAAATTAAACAAACATTATTATTAAGTTGCAAATTTGGAATGCTTGAGAATTCGCTATAGGTACGCGATCATAGCTTATATCTAAATGACTATCATTTTAAGCTGTTCTATGACAACTATCCAACGGCAGCTATTGAGGTGGTCCTAAATCTTACCCCTCTCAATGTTTTGCTGGAGAGCATAGCCAGAAGGACCACACGCAGAATCACTGGGGAAGGAGTGGTTTGGAACAGGCCTCAGCCTCCTAAAAGTGACCGCACCTGGGACATGCCCCGTGACGATATACCAAAAAACGCTCAGCTTTGTGAAAGAATTTACCACAAAGCTTAGCTGCAAAAGCGAATGGGATAAAGACGTCATCTTGAAACTGAACAGATGCCATCAGCTGGTACACGGATGGCTCCCAAATGGCAGACGGAACTGGAATAGGGATATATGGGCCTAGAACCACATATTTCGAAAGCTTTGGCCTGCACCCGAGTGTCTTCCAGGCAGAAACATACGCCATTGAAAGATGCGTCCAGCTCAACATTGACAGGCACTATAAAAAGCAAGAGATTATCATAATGTCTGATAGTCCAGAAGCCATTAGGGCGCTGAGCTCCAATATAATCAGCTCCAAGATGGTTTGGGAGTGTCTAGGAAAACTAAGCGAGCTAGGCAAAAGTCTTCTTCTGTGGGTTTCGGAGCACAAAGGAGTGGAAGGAAACGAAATAACAGACATCGTCGCTAGGAAAGGAGCTAAAATACAATTTGTAGGGCTTGAATCGTTTTGCGGGATAAGTAGCAGTGCAATACTGGAGAAACTTAAAAGTGAAGAAGAGCAGAGAAAATCTAAATACTGGGAGGATCTCCAGGGAGTAATTCAAGCTAAAACTCCTCTGCCGGCTTTAAATACATTTTGGCCCTAAAAAGTTGGAAATCTTTCAAGAACTGCTATAGCGCTATTCAGAGATAACCTTGTATACATGGTGGGAATATTAACATCTGTCAATAGGAGTAAACATATGCATATAGCGAAGAAAAAATTCAAATGATTAAGTGCCACTAATCTTGCACTCAATAACTAGTCAGCGGAATTATTTTTTCTTTCGTAAATAGGCCAGTCTCCACAATAACAACAGTTTTAAGTCATATTTTAAACGCCGCCAAACTTTACCGTAGTATCCCCGCATTTCTTACCTATGCGTATTAGGACGAGAACATTTTAACAGCTTGTGGTATCCCAGTTTATATATATGCAATGCTAGTCGCATTTTTCACGCGCGAACTACCCTTCCGCGAACAACTATGATTAAGCTTGGGTACTTACTCCACCCAATGGCCACCCGAATCACGCAACCACAAAAACTACCCTGCGCGCGTCGATTAAGATCGATGATTGTTTGGCTAAGAGCGTCCGTCTTGTCGAAATACCGTTGTGCTAGAAGTAAGATCTCCATCTTTGGAAGCGACACACAGGTTGTTGTGCGAACTCCTTATCGTAGGGAAAAGGTCCCAAAAATGTGTCAAAAAATAGTATAGTTGCCTTGTGCGTTACCGTGTAACTTGATAGTCTATGGCGGCTAAGTTGCAAGTTTTACCGGAAGAATCTCTGGGATTATTATTATTACTGTTTCCTACGTGGCGGTTGGGAAATTCCCCTTGCCAATGTCGGACACCTGTTGACCAAACCTGGATTTTTGTTTCATTTTGGAGGATTATAGGAATACAAATATTTGTTTATTCATAGTTCTAAACATATTTCATTTCGTACTTATTTAATATGCTGTTTACTTGGCAGGAGCACACCACACACTACCAGTCGGCATACTGATTAAATCTACCGATTGCGGTGTTGCTGCTGGTACCACAGAACGTGCTATCCTACGATATGGCTGAGGGCCTAGATCTTAAGTCGCTCCACGGGCGCAGGGCAATAATAATGACTCATGGCCGCCATCGACCCCCTGTAATTGGCTAACGCTGTTGGGGAGAGGCATGAATTATTATTATTATTATATTATTATTATATGGCAATGTTATAGCAATAATACGTATACAGTTTGCATATATTTATGCGGTGTGGAGTGTTTACGGTTTGTGGAGTGTGGATCACCTAAAAAAGTATTTTGTTATATTATATAGTCTACTACCAGTTCCAACCATATTGTCGTGCGTTTGAGAGGAGTGTAACCGACCGCTTCACGTTCTATAAGTAATGCAATTTTTCCCTTATGGGAGCCGTCTGACATAAGTCTCCGGAAATACTTCAACCCATTGGATTTTTGTATTTATCTCCGATTTCTGTACCCATGCCCTATACCACACATTCCCAGATTCCCAGATCCTTATGCCATGTACCAATTTGTACAGGTCCTTGACCGGTTGGTCTGTATTGTCTTCTGCGTTCATTTTTGGCTTCCCAAAGATTGCCTGTCTGCTAGGGTCGAAGGCTCTGCATTCACGTAAGATGTGGTATGGGGTCTCTATTGCCCCTTCACACAGATTGCGGCTTGGGTCCTCAATTTCAACCACAATTTTCTGTAGGTATCAGCCTTTTTTCACTGATAGCTCCTTGATAAAAGTTTTGCCATGACTCTGCCTGGTTGTATTTTCCCAGTATTCTTTATTTTGTTATTTTACCCACTTTTGTGTCTGCCCCGTACTGTGCTTTTAGACATTCCCAGGGGAGGTTCTGAGCCCATGTATGAAGACGATGATCTTATCTTCGCTAGCTCTTCGGCCTTTTCATTGCCAACGATTCCAGAATGCCCAGGCACCCACAACAAAGTAACTTTATTGCGGTCAGCGAGCACACTCAGTTCCCGTACGCATTCCCAAGCCAGCCTTCATGTCACTTAGGGTTCCATAGTGCCCTAAGTGTCGCCTGACTATCTGTTGCAATATAAATCCGTTTATTACTATAAGCTCTCTTATTGTTTTCCATTGCGCAATGCAATATAGCGTACCTGTACCACAGTGGTGTATTTTCCTAATGGGATGGTGATTTTTGTATCGTCCACCTCACTCCAGATCGATGACCCTTCTGTAAACCAGGCCAACTTCTCGAGTTTGTCCCTGTATGCCGCTTCTTCCCAGCTTTTCCGATCGGTGATTTCCACCTCGAAATTCTAGAATCATATGGTCTGTTTTCATTCCCAATAGGTTTCCTCCCACATTATTGCCAATTTTGTTGTTCCCTAATTCCGCATATCTGCTGCTCGGGGATTTGAGCAATCGGGAGTACTCCATTCTTCTTAAGTAATATCATAGTTGAACGTGAAGCGGTCGGTTACACTCCTGTCAGGCGCACGACATAATGGTTAGAGTAGAGAAGAGTACACTCTTCGATTTTGCTATAAAGATGGGCCGAGAAGCGTATTGCATTAGTAAGTCTTGTTATAACAGTCGCCTCCTCCAACTTATCAAAAGATTGTGTTGTTGTAAGTCAAGTATCGTACAATTGCATACAAAAAAAAAATTAAATACCTACATGTAATGTGTGATTATAAATGACAGGTATAAAACATACTACTATAACAAATAAAGAATAAAATATCTTTTAAGTTCCACTTCTACACTAATGCTAGCATTAACACCAGGGCATTAAATAGCAACTCTTCAAATTTACCGTGTTGTATTATTAAAATCGAGTAGTACCACATACGTGGTAACTGTTAACTACCGATGCAAGAGCTGGTCGCTTTCTCCGCATGGATTGCTTACGAGCTTTTCCTATCTTTACCTCTATAATCTCTGATGTTACTGACAAATGTAGGTCTAGCTAGAGTAACCAATTGTAAACCTGACATCGATTTTGGTGTTTCAATCGATATAAATGTTCTTTATCCTTATTTGTTGTTATTAGGCTATCGTATTTGTTTAGTACTGAAATCAATATTTCTCATTGACTTATAATTGTTATGTAATGTTAAGATATGTATGGTTGCATGTTGTTCACGCGTTTTATGTCAGTATATTGTACGGTGGGTTCATCTAGGGTTGGTGATGAAACGCAAAATTTTGCCTAAAAATCGGGTGAACGAAGCAATATGGTTTAAACACCGGGAGTAAAAATATTCAAATTTCATACTAATTTAAGAGAAAACCTAATGCATGAAATCTTAATATAATGTATCCCTATCTTCTTTCAATTAAACCCAAAAAAAGGATACTTAGCATTCATAAAAATGTAAATATAAGTTTTCGGGTGACGTAGTGACTAATAATACAATTTTAATGTTGCAAGAGGAATCTGTCCACCGCTTTGCTTGCTCCGAATTTTAAATATTTAATTTGTTTCTGTACATTGGGTATATTACTTTAAGTGATCCCCTTGTGTATTAGTACGTATGTATTATTAAAAAAAAATTGTGTAATATACATTCTATTCAATTAAAATCCTGACAGTGGAATTTTATAAATAAACCGACCGTTTACGCTGTTTACATTACTCCACTACACCTGTGCCAACAATAACATAGGATTGAGTTAAAAATATGTGTAGGTATGTTATTGTCAACTATTTCCATTCACCAGCGTGATGCGAATGAATCTCGGTAGAAGTAAATTCTGAAATTCTATTTTTACCTTCCCCTATTACGTATTTTTAAGTTTTTTTTTTCAATTCCTGGTTAAACGTTAAAACTGCCATTAGTGCACATACATACATGATAATTTAAGGCACGCTCTCATTGGGGTCGTGCAAACAATGTGTGATATAGTGTGCTTACGATTGGAATCTCGTAAACGCAAGGACACCACATTTGAATTCTAATACGTAAAGACATACCTTTATAATATCAAAATACCATTTCGGTATCTTTTACATGAAGCGAGCTGGACCACAAAATGTATAGTTTCGACTTTTAGTGTTTTCCTTATACCATACGTATCGTTCAATTCTTTAACAGTATTTTATTTAGCATAGTGGGCCATGACGTCACGCAAATTCTATCCCATTTAGTTTAATTTATATCTATTCCGGAAATACTGGATTTCCAGAATTTTCTAATGAAATTCAGGACGTAATAAAAAAATTGCTGATATGTAAATCCTCAGATTTCCTCCGAGACTAGTACTTCGTGACATGAATCCCTTATCCTATTCTTCAAATCCAGGCAATTACCCGTCTACGGCGGATATGGGATAAAGCAAAGTGTCCAGGCGGCCAAGAATCAATTATTTTCTTTTTCTTAACTTGCCTTGAAAGAATAGATATTCCTGAGACCTTTAAATCGAATTCCTCCCGTTGTAAATAATGACGGACAAAAAATAAATATCAGAGTTCCCTGAAATAGGTGTGATATTAAGTCTAATGTGAATGGCAAATATAATACTTATATCAAAAATACAAAATTTCTAAATGTAAAATTCAATATATATATGCATATAATTGATAATTACGACTTGATATACATTCAAAACACACAATTGTATAATATTTGAAACTTAATATTATAGTTAACCTTTGATAATATCGCTTATTTTGCAACACAATTTTAAATCTCTTCAGTAAAGAGCCAACCAAGGGCTGACATGTTGCTACAGGAACAGTCTGCCAGTTATCCTGCGCCCTTCCCATTGTTGCTATGTACTTTTAAAATTTTGACATGCAATTTAGCAAACATGTGTTGAACAGAGTGAATGATCCAAAAGTAAATCAATAAGGGAAGAAAGAGAACGTCGTGAAATTAATGTAATGCAATTGAAAATAGTTAACCATGTTCGGTATACAAATAGCTGAACAAGTTGGAATGGATTATTTGTGAAAAATAAAAATAAAATTTTTTTAAAAACGGGGGTACTCGGTCCTGCGTTATTAATTTTCTACGAAAACAATTCACGTCATCCTTAGCACTATGTGATATACTTCAAATTGTTTTCTCTAAAAATGAAGAAATCTGTTGTAGTTTCCAAGATATTTGAATAAATTTTAAAATCATTCAAATCTTTGAGAGGGGTACACCCCGAAATCGGGGGATTGGGCAGAAAAAGAAAATGGAGTTGTTCTTATACCAATGTACTCTTTCAGTCTGTGTAGTTTAATCGAAATCGGGATGTGCGGGTTGCCGGTGTTTCTTTGTAACATGGACACTCGCGAATAATAACACTTCGTACTAACGCTTCATACAGATTTGCAAAACATTGACAATTGACTGAACTCAAAACATATACGTGTATTTTCGTTACTAATAACAAACATTGACCCACACAACGGTGTAAAATAAAATAAACGTTATGAAATTACAGTCTGACAGTCGGAGAGTAAATGCAAATTATATTGAATATGAATCACTGAAATGTATTAAGAGATAAGAAATATGTAAATTAGCAATAACTAACGCAAACAGAATAGTAACTCTTAAACTGTGCTTTATATTAAACACTTAATCACTAATCCCGATGAGTCCAAACAGTCGTGATGTAGAAGATTCCTCTTCCTTTCAATGCTACTTAACTGCAGGCAACATCATTCAAGATTTTTACGCTGAATAAACGTTTATTAAATGTTTGAAGACGATTTTCTTCCATTCTCTTCTACCTTCTATCAGTGCTTCAGCTTCTCTCCAGGTTAATCTCTTTTCGATAATGTTTTCCCTGTTTCTCCCCCCTTTCTTTCCTAGCTTTTCCACTTCGCCTTTTGCCACTTCTCTTTGTCCCGCAAACCTTTCTTTTACCCAACCTGTTTAGATGCCCCCACCACCTCAGCTGCGCTTTCTGTATACATATCCTAGCACTTTTTACTTCAAATTTTCCCTTATCCTTTCGTTTTTTATTTCATCCAATAGTGCAAGATGCTGTATTTCTCAGATACTTCATTTCTGTCACTTGCGTCTTCTTTTGCATTCTTTCCGCAATCACCCATGATTCACATGGGTAGAGCAAGGTACGGAGGTTGATTCTTTTATATACAATTAGCTTGGTTCTTTTACTTATCTATTTCTTGCTTATCTCATGCTGTGAGATGGTTTAATAGTTATACTATAGTTGATTTCTGTTTCGTAATTTTCTGTTTCATTTATTGTTGTTCCTAGATATTTTATGTTACCCACTTGTTCTATCGGTTTAGAATTTATTTGTATACTGAATTCTCTTTGAATGTTGAATATAATTATTGTTTTGGATTTACTGGTGCGTAAATTCATTCGTTTTTCTTCGAGTACTTAACCCATTCACACGGTCAGTAAATTGGTATTCATTAACTCAATCATATTTTCAAATAAAATTTTGCCCAAAGCAGTTCAAATGGATTATAAAATCCGTTCGAGAAAAGTGGATGATCTATGAAGGCAAGGAAGGAAGATAACATCAGCAATGTTGAAGAAATGCTGTGGATCCACGAATCAAAGCTTTGGGCTCAAATCTAATAGGAGTATGCAAAGCATATGTTCTGACATTTTGCATGAAGGTTTGAGGATGGGCGAAACATCAGGGCAGGCTACAAATTTGCAAAGAAAACTTGGCGGTTTAGCTCGTGACCAAGGCCCTTTTCTAAAATTGTAACAAGCAATGAAGTATTGGTGTGCCAGTGAGGTACCCAACAAAACAAGATTCAATTCAACGAATACACAAAAGACGCAAGCATCTGCAGGGAAGTTGATGTCGAAAATTTCTTGAGATAAGGAGGGTATCTTTGGGTTCAGTACATGCAGGTGGGGTCCACAATTACCGAATATGTCTGCAAGAGGCCCTATAATTTTGCCCAAAAACCTTTATTGCTGTACGTTAATTGTTGTATTCATAAGGCTAACAAGGTTCAGGAACAAATCAACAACTGCGATTTTGTTGAGACAATCAGACTATTCCCTCGTGAGGACGTCGATTTTCTTCAGAGCAAGATCTAAAAAACGATTTCTTAGGATATCGCGTTATTGAAAAATAAAAAGTTTTTTCTCTAACTCTTTCCTTTTTCGGTTAGTTTGATTTCATTTTAAAATCTTCTTGTAATACGAACACTACTATCTCGATTTATTTTTTTCAAAAATTTACAGATGTATATACGTATTTTTTTGCACTGTGCCTACTTTTATGACCACCTAGAATTACGAGCTAAGGGCACAAGTGTTATCTCCCGACTCGCCAAAGGTAAAGTATCACCTATCCGTGTAACATGTTTGACACAAATAAATTGACTTTTCTGCGAATTGTTCATCTTACACCTATTCTTTGTCCCCCACTGTATACTTAATGTGTATAAATGTATATATTACATTACCTGATCGATACTCTCCCTAACCGAGATCTCGTGAAAACAGACGCATCCGATTTCTTTGCTACGTCTCTGTCCTTCTTCCGCACTGACCATCCTATCGTCGATTTGATCAATTTTGTTGCCCACTAATACCACCGGAACTTCATTTTGGCTTTCCTTGGACGAGCTGCCCAGTCTGCGGCGTCTTTTATTGTAATTGATTAGAAATTTGAGCCGGTAACACTCGTCGAAAGAACATTTATCTGTGACGGAATACATTAGGATAAAAGCTTCAGCCCATCTTATGTTCGCTTCCAGCGCTAAAGATTCGCTTTCCTAATGGAGAAAACATTAAAAATTTAGAGAAGACCAAGAAACGTTTAGTGCAATTGTTCGGTATAAATACTGATTGTACTTACATCTGATTGACCTGCCGTATCTAAAATATCGAAATAGACCATCTCGTTGTCGATAACGGTGTGAAAAGTATAAACTTTCTCTAACGTTGGATCATACTCTCCTATGTATCTTCGAGTAATGAAACGTACAACCATTGCTGCAAATCAAAATCAGGCTCTAAAAATTGTCTCATTGCGTTAAAGTAGGAAATTTTGATGAGAAAGCATAGCAAGGTTTCAAGTATATTTGTAGTCATTTTTTTAAAGCAATAAGAGAGCTGAAAACTGTAGAAAACTTGTAGAGGGCTTGTGTTCACGCTACCGTATCGGGAATTCCACACACGGCAAATTGATTTATTAAATTCGCTACATATGTTTCGACAGCACCTGGGCTCCCATTGTCAACCAAGTCCCGAATGTCTCGAATTCTGAGCTTGCTTGCCAATGGAAGCCCACGTGCTTTCGAACCATATGTACGGAATTTATTAAATCAATTTGTGGTGCATGGAGTTCCCGATAATATGTATTAGCAGACTGCGGTTGGAGTGCCACCAGGTATGCTCTAGAATGGCTATGCTACAAACGGCAAGAAAAACTAATTGGTTTGAACAGTGTATATTTCCGTGAAACATATGCAAGGGAACTGTTAGTAAATAGTTGTTATGCAAATAATAATAGTTCTCGTGGCTAAGCCCTTAAGGAAGACAGGGTGTGGTCTGTCATAGTTAGCCTTTTCGATACACTACGGCTACACTAGCCGATAGCCTATTGTGAGCCCAGAATTTGATTTCCATGTATTCACTTTTACAACGTGCCAGAAAAAACGGTACGATGTGATTGACAGGGTCGGAAATAGGTCCCGGGACCTTCAGTTTAGTAGTCTAGTAACCAACCCATTATTGTTATATGTTATTATTATTATTAGTTTAATTTGTAACTACATAAAAGCTAGATTTCATAAACCTGAACAAAATAAATATTCTAAAGAGGACATTCTCTCCAAGGAAAACTTGTTCCAACCGAATGGATTCGAATTGGTTATGAAAATCAAGTTTTCTTTCAAGTGGAGTTTTATTTTGCACAAAGTTAAGTAAGGAAAGCACAGATATAGCTTTTTCAAATTAACAATCTACTTTCGTCATTATCGTGACATTAGATCTAGCGCCGTTGCTAAATTGCAATATTGACATGACCATGGTACAAGCATCCATCGTTACAGAAAATGCAACGTACATGCAGTTAGTGGTCCTTTTAATGATAAAAACGCACACACTGTTTTATTACATGAAATCAAATGGAAAGCGAAGTATTTACGCGAAAATGAGCAAAACACAATATAACCTTAGAACCTGTGAAAAGTCGGCTGCCAAATTGAAAAGGCATACTCCATAAAACGAAAATATAATAATAATTTACAAACCGGATTTTCCAACACCAGCTTGCCCTAGAACCATAATCTTCAGAGTCTTCTGCCTCGGGTACAGACCTAATTTTACTAGAGAAGATTTTGGCGAAGTAGCATTCATTTCGGTCTAAATACCTGAAACAATAGGTTTTATTAAGGTATCTTATATCTTTTTGTGAAATGGTTTCATTTTCAAATTTAATCTTTTAGGAGATATAAAAAATCTTTTGCAATATCGAAATGTTTCACTCTAACATGAAAAGAGAAAAATCTATTCACCTAATTTCATTTTACGTGAAAATCTTGTTTCGAACTGATTAAAGCTCTCGCAATCAGCTAAACCTCTTAGTTTCCTATCAATAATAGCAACTATTAAAAACAAAGCATCGAAGTCAACACTTTTATTGCACACTCTCATTAATATATTTATTTGGAAAAAAAAGAAAGTCGTATGATTTAAGCATTCATACATATTATCGCGTGATCCTAAACAGGTTTAATCCAAAAAAGTTGTCACCCCCATTATAGTGGAAGCATATACTAGATAATTCAAGAAACTGTCAACTGTCGGCGACGGTCAACTGCTAGTGTAGTCAGTCAGTAAATTGATACGCGAAATTAAAATCGGGAAGTGGCTAAGAAATGGAAATAAATATTCGAAATCAACAAGTGAAAAATAATTACAGTGAATAGTTTCATTATTGTTTTTAATTAACTGTAAGTGTAGAAATATTTTCCGGGTGTTGTATTTATACTTGACGTATTGCTGAAAATGCTGTCAGCTTCTTCAGAAGTGGTCTAAAGACGGATGTTGTTGTCTCTTGTCCCTTCTTCTATAAGGAATCCCTGTCCCGCTCCGTTGATCCGTGAATGATCTGGTCCATTGAACCGTATCGTTTGTGGTCTGTTAATTTCGTAGTGCCAATTTCCAAGCATTGATCTTACTTTATCAGTTCTTTATGCCTTTGCATATTAAATTTGTCAACACTTCTTCTCTGCACCTTTTTCTTGGTCTGCCTCTTTTTTCTTCTAGTCTGGTATTTTCCAGGCGATGTTTTTTACTTTGTTGTTTTCCTGCCTTTCCTGAATCCTTTTCAATGGTGTCCTATCTGCGACTCTAGTATTGCGTGCATCAGGGTGTAAAAAGTGTCCTTCAACGATCTATTCCAAGAAGAGGAACGTATATACGATTGCGCGTAAATTTTTTTGTATAAAACGTATTGAGTAAAGTGAGATAGAGATACAAACGTTGTATTAAAACACCTGGTATAAGAAATCGTCCCAATAATTCCGGCTCACACACTTAACGAGAAAGCTTTCTGGTGTTTAGATCTAATAATTGCATGTGAATTTTCATCTGACCAGATGTGGTTATTGCGAAAATTGGTAATGACATCGCGCGCAAATCTTGCCTCGTCCGTAAAAAGAACCGGAATTTTAGCACATTTATTTAAATACCAGTAGCAAAATGTCACTCCAGATTCAAAGTCTGCTGCCAATAGTTCAAGCTCTTTGAAAGTAACAAGGGTAAAGTAACTGTTCTCGTAAAATACGCCGCACTTTCATATGCCACTTTTAAATCATTTGCAATAATTCTGGTGCTGATGGAAAGATCTACTTCTACACTATTAAGGATATCTTCATCCAAATCCGGGGTTCTGGTAGACCCATTCTTGCCACCATTGTTGTTTCTAGTACAGATAGCTCCACTTTGTCTTAATCGGTGATGGTAATTAATGAATGTTTGATTATAGAGAAGCAAACGCTCTGGATATTTCTCCTAATAAAGCTGCGACGTTGTTTCTCGGTGCTCTCATCGAGCGGGCGGGCAAGTTCAATTTTCTAGGCGAGCCCCTTCGAATCTACGTGAATTATCCTGAAAACTAGACTCGTAATCACCGATCCCTTATCTCGTTCTGGTGAAACCTGTCGTTGAACTTACCTCCAGCGCAGTATAATCTAGGTCACCTGCCTGGCTGAACTCTAGCAAACGAAAAGAAAGCTTCCCGAATTCGCAGGTAGTCCGCCGGTGTCTCTCAGAGCGTGTGTGGTGTCAGTGTCTGTGATAGTTTGTTTTGGAGGTTACGTATATCTTCGTCGCACAAAACAAAATGAATATCAACCCTAATGAGGTAGCCAGCGTTCAGGACTGATACGTAACCAATAGGTAAGTAAATGACAAAGCAATAGCATTCCTCTTGTGCAATAGTACAACATTCGGGTATTTATCTGATTAATCGCAGCTACAAATTAGTGACCACTGGTTAGCACAGATGGCTGTCGATCAATATGTATAAAATATGAATTTATTTTTTCTACATCCTTCCATCACCGCATCATCCAATACAGCGTTGATCAATTTATTTCTTTAACTCAGAGTTCTTCGAAAAATACTTGCACTTCTTTTGCTCACTGTGGTGATTACAAAGCACATCACAGATTTGTTTATAAGATAGAATACAGAGCAAAAAAAAGAAACACAATACCATACAAGCTGCACACAAATTTTGAAATAAAGCATTTTTAAAGGAATTCGAACAACGTGAGCGGAATGCGAGGTTATGTAGGTTGGTTTGTTGTATAGAGTTGCCATTTTTTGACGTCAGCACTAATGCTCTCAATCAATACTAAAAGGAGAAAAACCTTTTCCAATGGCTGGTTTTCAATGTGCAACCCTGTACATTAAGTGAAAGATTTCTGTACATACATACACTAAGTAAACTTCAACTTATTCGCATATTTGAAACTCAATTCATTAACTCCGTAAATATTAGAAAATCTCATCAGTAAGAAGCCTGAAATTTCAACCATCAGCATGTTTTTCAAGTCTCATTTCTACAAAGTAACGATTCTCTCACATCTAATATGCAAAGCGCGTCTAGACCTTAGAGATTTTAACCTCTGCTTTACGTTAGTCTCGCCAACCTCGAATACGAGTATGATTAAAATGGGGATTGTAAGATCGTGCGAGAGGAATAACTTGTTGCAATATTATTTAGAACCAACTAGACACGTGTATGTAACAAATCTTTTCACTTCACACAATATTAACACCACACAGGTAATCCTGATATTCCTGAGATTAAAGGAAAATGTCGAATCCATTCGCCCCTCCTTTATATATCCAATGCCTAGTATAAGGTAACGTTATATTGTTTCATTGAATTCAAACAAGCGTGTCCAATTAATTATAAATTAAACCTGGGAATCCGCATTACGAATTAATAGATTCTCAGAGGCACTAGCTACTGTTAATACCATTAAATTACATACAGTGCGCCGCAAAATTATTGAATGAAATTTTCGCGTGCTTTCAAGCAACTGCTTTCCTCGGAGGTGAAATAGCCTGCCAGGTCTCCAAACCTTACGCCCCTAGATACGTAAAAACAATAATCTATATTAATAGACTACAAAATCTAGCAGATTTGAAAAATGAATTGAATTAGGTATGAAATGAGTCGAATGAGTCCTGACCTCATTCGCAATGTACAAACTGAATGTGTTCATAAGTTTGCTTGTTGTCAAAAGGCCGGTGGTGGCATTTTGATTATTTGATTTGAAGGAAATAACTATTCATTTTTTGATAAACAGCATTTACCATGGCGTTTCGTTATTAATAAAATTTATTCTTCCCACTCTCTAAATGCCTTTTATTCGAAAATTTTGTTAAGTAAGGTATTCAAATTTTGATGGTAACATTTAGACAATTAAATGGTGTTTCATAATTTAAAAAAAACGGGAGTTGCCTCTGCCGGGAATTGTCGCTGCCGTCATTACTTGAAATCCAGAAGTAGGACGAACTTGAAATTTCTCCAAAAATGTTTATTTTTTTTAAATGAACGTGTCCGAGCACTTCTTCCAAAAACAAATTGCTTCATATTTAATGAATTTGTTCCATAATTTTGCCACGTACTGTATATGTTGGTACGTTCACAATTACTGTTTATATACACTCTGTATATATTGCCGTTTGTGAAACAGATAGATATACCAATGCGACACGACACCAACTACAGAAATCAAAAGGTCTGAAGTAGCGGTTCGATTGTCATATACTAAATGTAGTTAGGTAACCACTGAACATAACCCAAAATGGCATGGATCAAAAATTAATTGAAAATATTTAAATGCGCAGTTTTGAATAAAAATGTGTATGTGTGTGTGTTCTGTGCACCCTCTTCTCGTGTTTTTTTTTCTATTTCCTTGGTCCAAATTAACTTTCTTTATTATTTTCTTGTTCCAGGATTCTCCTTTCAATTTTATAATGATATATAAATATATATTATATTTCTGTAGAACTTTGGCTGCTTCTTCCCCAAGCCTTAGTAATCCTTTTGATAGGGCCGATTAGTCCCTGTGTTCCTTGTTCTTAATTAACTAGTTGGGTGGCCTTTCTCGTAACTTCTTTCCATTCAAGTCTGTTGTTTACAATTATAACAAACATTTCTTGTTGCTGTAATTCCCGCGAACACAGTAAATTTTATTTTACCCAATGTTATTTACCACGGACGATAGAATCCTTCATTTTTCAGTATCCACAACCTTCATTCAAGAAATTATGCTTATATAATTTTCCCATTAATTATCATCGATTAGACGTAGAATATTATTTTATTGAAAAAAGATACCTAATTTACCGACTAAGTAACTTAAATGAACTAATTTTACCGCGGTCAAATATACATATGAAATATGTAGCTGTTACTAAATATGTATATATACATATATTCACATTAAGGGTTTCGCGTATGAAATATGAAATGTGATTCTTCCGGGTGTTGATTCGCATTCTTCTGAGAACCAGCTTCTCAAATGTATTTCAAGGCATGCTTATTTTCTTTGAAGACGCTCACTTAAAGTGACTTAAGTTTACTTTTCTCCTTATTTTCTAAAATTTTTTCTTTATTTTGCACATTTTTTGTTACGTCAATAAATACTTTGTTTGCTTGAAATTTATTACGAAAAATTGGGTTAATTCTAGCAACATATGCCATTAAAATACACATAACAAATAAACGAAAAGAAATAGGTATTGGGAAACCTAATAGTAATCGCTGCAGAATTTGATTCTGTGTATCATGATGTAAAAATATACAGATTGTTTCATTAAAAAAAAATAGTTGGCCAAAACTAATGAGGCTGAACACCATATTGCGACCAGACTGTATATTTTTCAGGGATAATTAGGATTTGAAAGCCTGAGGATCATACTTTCAAAGAATGAGTAATTTAAGATTGTAGTAAAAAAAAATTAATGAAAAGCTACCAAAGCAATTTTTTACATAAGTTTGAAGATATCTCAAAATCGGTTACATTTAGCTGCAGGGAAACCTTAGCATTTACTTAGAATAACGTTTAGAATCAGAATTAGCAATAATTATAACATTGCATTTAAATTAAGGGAGTTAATGGCGACTTCCGGTCAACCGAAAGTGATTCAAAAATGACAATAATTTACTTTGACAAAACAAACCGTTCGTCTACTTCCGGTCACGGCAAGATTGTTGTTTCTTGTACCATGGTATACTTTCAAGTTAGGAACCCCTAAGTCGCCCAACCAAGACTCACGTACTCAGACATAGTCAAACAGCTAAGTATTTTAAATCGTATCGTTCTAAATTATTTTTATTTCAACTTTTTCGTAACATCAACATCAGAGGTGACCCAACTCGTACTGTTACAATCGCGATTAACTTATCGCATACATTATTCGTTTATACCATTTATTAATTTTTTTTTCAATTTTTAATTCATTGCGTTTATCTTTTTGAATAAATATACTTTCTAGGGAACACTTCTGTTGTTTTACCTTATTTAGTTACAAGATTCCGCAACTTGTGTTTACCAATACATTATAAATGATTATTTAATATTAGGCATGTTTTATGGCCTTTGTAGTTTACTTCACACAAAAAATAGTTATTAAAATCCTTTGCTTTGCTGACACTCACAAATCTTTTATTTTGCGTCAACACATATTATTACAAATGATATGATGCACGTTACAATAAAAAATGAATAATTTCTTTTTTAATTTTGCGGTAGTAGTTGTAATTATTGAAAAAAAGATGATTGGTTAGTGGATTGATGCTGCACGCACGCATCGCTGTGTGGCTTCCCAAGGGAGTTATATTGGGGAAGACAACGTTCAACTGTAATTATATTTAAATACCGACCCCTCCCCTAAATAATAAATGTACTAAATGTTGACGTTTTATGTAATATTACATTACACTGAATAAATACATATCTATCAATAATGATGTTAAGCAACATCCTTTTATAAAGTACGACAAAAGTTTCTTCCTGGAATCAATTTGCGATTTATATATATATTCATTGAAAAGCGTGGGCAAAAATCGAAAACATGAAAATACAATTTCTCCCTAAAACAGAAATGAGTAAACATCCAGGAAATGTACATTACAAAAGGAAACCATACCTAAAACTTATTTTTCCATATGGCACGACCGTTGCGAATTCTAGAAAATATATCCGGGTTTCAAAGATACGTTATTCCTGAAAACGAAGTAGTTCACGTGAAACAGGAATTTCCCAACCGAACTAAATAGGCTACGACGTTTTCATTACAGGAAAAGTCCGCTTGATAGCTGAACGCTGCTGATGGAATTCTCTGATTGGTGGTGATTAGAAACGTGTGCTTACACGTTTCTAATTAAGCTGACGGTAATTAAATTTGAATGTTGATTAGGACTACTAATGAGGATTTACTGCAATAAAACAGTGACTTATTGTTATTAGTACACATAAAGCAAAACCAAGGCAAACTCCTTACCTAACATATATTATCTTGGTAAATAATTAGATGTTCTCGGCGGTTTTAGAATCCGTGGGGAAATATAGACAGGACTCTCGCTTTAGCCACCATTAAGATTAATTTCATTCCGCAGGGTATGAAAAAGGAATGGAAAAATGGAATTTTTTTTTAAATTTATAGATGTCTTGAAAGGAAACAACTTTCTTATTTAAAAAAATTGGGGAATACGGTTAGGGATACATCTCAATACAAGTATTTTTCCGTGAAAACATTGTTAACGCCTTTCTTGATGTTTTCTCTATACAAATCAGATTTAATTCATGCAGTACGTGTACAGGCTTTCAATTCGTCCAAATTACGGATTTGCATGTTATTATATACTTTACTTTTCAGATAACCCCAAAGAAAGTAATCGTTTGGATAGAAATCAGCTGATGTTTTGAGGGTACTGCATTCGTGTCAGGACAAATGGATAACTGGAAAGGAAATTTAGTATTTTTCAACGAATAAATGTGGGATATAACCCGGAAGTTCAGAGTGTTGATTTCACAATTTATTATCTACTTTGATACTGTTAGAATATTACGATATAGCAGGATTTGGTTGTTTTTAATAAAGTGAAATATTTCAACTTTGAATGAAGAAATTATGTTATGCTAATTGTTAATTAAGACGAATAAAACAAAGCTAAATGCAGGTAAATGTAGCTTCGTCAGTAAAATGTGTTTTATTCAAAATTTCTACTTTTCATTTAACAGATTAAACATTGTTTCACACAAAGCTGTTCGGTTTATTTTATCTTCATCGCAAAGCTCTTGATGATCTGTATTTTGTATGGCTTATAATTGAGTTCTTTCTCGGTTTTGTACACCGAACTGTACGATACTTCATAATATTTAAATAAATTTTCTACTTTTCAATAAAATGTATTTAATTTGTGATTCATGTATGAATGAATATTAAAAAAAAATTATTAAATTAATAAAGAAATATTTGACAGGAAGAATTGTCTTTTTCATACTGACGACGCGTTAACTGGTTAACTGCTTGCCTACTATGTCGCTTAACATTACCTGTAGGAAATGCCTATGTATAACGTTACAAGAAACTCGCTGTATATATATACAAGAACTCTCAAGTTGAGTGGCCTATTAATATATTTTGGGATGGAATTATACAAAAATTCTGAAAATAAGTAGACCGCCATAGGCCATAGTGATCTTTCAGAGTAAATTATTTTCACTTTTGCATCACTTCCTGTTGAATGGAAATTACCATTAACATTCTTATGCTAAATGGAATGGAATTTTTATAGCAAATTCTGATTATAACGTTATTCTAAATACAAAATGTTAAGGTTTCCGTATACCTAAATATAACCGATTTTGAGATATCTTCAAACTTATGTAAAAATCGTTTTGCCTGCCTTTCATTAAAAAAAAAAATTTACGACAAATTTCAAGATAGAAGTTGCTTATCAATTGAAGGTATAACCCTTGGGTTTTGAAATCATAGCCTAAATATTCCTGAAAATTTTACAACCTCGTCGCGATATGGTATGTTATGTTTAACTGTCCAAAACTCAATTATTAGTGTTTTTAAGTGCTACTTTTTGTATTAACTTATCTGTTATACAGTAGGATGTGTGAGTTACATTTTACGAAAAGAAATATACATTTTTCGTCATCAACCGATTCAGGCCGTCTTCCTGAATCGGTTGATGATCTCTATGTATAAGTTTAAAAAATCCAAAGCTATTTTCAATTCCTTCCACTTGCCTGCTCACTGGTTCAAAATTATGGATTTGCAAAAGGTTATATTATTCAAATTAAAATATTCAATACATTTACTGAATGGTTTGGCTACCATGAGTACTCTATTTTATACTTGTCTCAAGTCGCGCAGTTCTGGCAAAGTAAATCATGTACCATTAATAAATTTTATAACAAGTAAATATAATATCCAAAAAAAACCATTTAACACAAACAAACACAAATGATATAAATGTTAATATTTCTAACTTTTATTTATCCCTAAACAGTTTTATTAATAACCCCACATACACCCATGTTAACCTAATTGCCTATTCACCCTATTTATATCCTGTCCGATTTATCAGTGATCGCCCACCCGCATTCAACACACATTGTGTGTTTACAAGAATCGCAGTGTATCTTGTATAGTCAATAAATGATTAGCGCCTTGATCATTGCTAGTTATGCTGCTTAGGTAAGTATCTATCTATTCAATCCTTTTCTAAAATACCTTGATCTCTACACGTGTTATATTGCAGGTTAGGAGTCATGCACACAGGTGGCAAAGCCCGACTTGTGCGGGCCCCAGAGAATTCGTGTCCACCGGTGATATCGGAAATGAATCGGACTTGGGACAGCTTATGATCTGACTAGGCAGGACGGACCGGATACAATTAACCTGCTACGAATAGGCAGGAACAGAACATTGATTAATTTTACGTTAATTTTATTAAATTAAATTAATTTGTGCGGTGTGGATTTTCCCGATACTGTGTATTAGTATTAGAACCTTTAATAGTTAATAACAATAACGTTTTGCAGGAATTTCAATATCGTCTCGGATACTGTCAGAAAGTTGGTCGAGGTCATTTCCAACATTTGACAAAATAGTTTTTATTTTTTATTGCATTTTACTACTTTTTCTAAATAAACAATATGTTGATGTTTCAAGTTACAGTGCATTTTTCTCGAAAACACTTGAATTCAGGTATAGGACATGATACATAAAATATGTTCAGAATTTGACGTAGAATTTAAAAATGAAATAACAAAAGGTGTTTCCTTAAAAAAAATAACTGAGCTGTCATAACATATTTTGGGTCAGCCCCACCAAATCAAAAATCGGCGGGTCTGAGCGTTTCTTCCAGAAAAAAAAACACCTGAATTTTAAATGAATTTATTCCAACCTTTACGTGCTTACTGTATATGCTCTCAAAACAGTTTGCGAATTTAATATAACATGTTTCTATACCATAGTTCAAGAACTAAGGAAAATGAAAATAAGTACCACTGAAAACATACTATTTTGAAAATGTAATTGAATGAAATAGTAGAAGACGTCATTTTACGATGGTAATGGACATTTACGTGTGAATATCCTTTTTATGTCATGTGTGAATATCCCTTTTATGTCTTTTTATGTTTTGTTTTACATTATATCGCATTATTCCCCGTTGCAAGTGCTTTTAAAAACTACGTAGATATTTGTATGTAATACACAAAAGCTAAAAAATGAAAGTGGATGTATATATCCCAGACAATGCAAAATGACTTGCTTACTAGCTGAGGTGAATGAAACCTTTATGAACTTACGAGGGTTTTTCAGTACACAACACGGGTATTATTAAACTTGTATGACAATGTGCTTTTTACAACCTCGCAATTCATAATGAAAATTACACTCTGCGGGTTTTCAAAAATAACGGAGTTCGGAGTGTGTTTTTCTTTTCGCAAAGGTAATCAATTTCTATCGATTTGACATTAAATGATTTAACACGAAAGCGTGGAGGATATAAAGCTTTATTGCTAGTGGTTCTTATTATTTTTTTATGCTGGGGCTTCATCTGCACCTAATGCCATGCGATGCCATGTAATCTCACGCTAAATTCAGATTTGGATGCAACTTAATTGGTTAATTTTATTGCGGTATGGCTAGTGACATTATGCGTTAGGCGATAGTTCCGGTCTTTTCTCGCACATCAAAGGAACAGAATGCGTTACATATCGCATGAGTGTTGCTACACCTTAATACTTTAGATGTAATACTGTAATACTTTAGATTTTGTGCCCGTTATATAATACATCACTGCAGCAGCTTCAGTATCTATTTTATAATTATTTAGTTAACGAACTAGGTTGAGTCACTATACATAAGTGTAACTATTCAAGCTTATAACCTACAATTAGCGCGATATTTTTTCTCACAAATAGCAAACATGTTATCCGTTAGAAGTTAAGGCAAGTGAAGTAGTATGAGTAATATGTATGCTCAAAATATTGTTTCGCGAATGTATATTTAGTTACGCAAATACACTCCATGTGACGTTTATTACAGAGCCTTATGGAATTCCACCTGTATTGCTACCCAGCTAGCAGACTGAGGTGAAAAGGAGCATTTATGAGCATATTGCCATTAATCGAGGTCTTTTTCACGCCAGCCTGCTAGCTTGGTAGATGTTAAATTTAAAAAAAAACGTAAGTACTAGCAAATCCCTCAATACGTTACACAGTGCATTGAGTTCACGTACCTGACTAAATCACATGGATGTGTAGAATACATTTTAATTTATTTGAATGAATGTTTGTCAATGAAGGTTTGAGGATTAGTTCTATACAGCGTGTCTCCAAGGTAATTTAAAAATATTTGCTGTGGTTGATTCGTGATTCAATTTTATGACCAAGAGTTCTTATAACCAACCATAAGTTCTTTCGTTATTTAGATAGAGGGAGTTAGCTAAATATTTTAAAATTTTATCCCATTCTTAAGTCACTGGTCGTACCGTCGTTCTATCACCAACGATTTCCATTTTCACGAATGGATCTAAAACCACAACCGCAAACCACTGGAACAGGATTCTTTTCTCCGGGACTAAAAATTTACTTAAGCCTTGCCCTGGGAGGATATACATCCGTCTTTCAGGCGGAGGTTTTGCGAATCATGCAAGGTGCGAGTGAGATTTACGGATGGGGTTTTAGGAGGGAGCATAGTGCCACTTTTCTAATAGAACTGTTGCGCGTCCGCTTATATCATTTTGTAAAGCTTGGAGCTATCAGATGCACCAAAATAATCAAGTGTATATTAGGAAATGCATATCATACGCCACATATTTGTCAATCCATCTTTCAAAATAGTTTGGTATCCCGCAACTGTAAATGCAATTTGTTAAAGCAAGGCCATACAGAGACATGTTATGTCGGCCGGGAGAGCTCTATCTTAGGATACACTTTATTATTATATACAACCGCTTCCTTTGAATTACGTTTAAACTACTCGTTGGATCACATAAACGTTTATTGGAACTGTAGAGTTGCATTGTTATTCCTTTTCTAATCCTTGCCGTTGACTCGAGAAGGCGCAGAAGGAATCCGCTCGTAATAATTGTCGAGGCTGTCGTCCACGAAACAACACCCGTAGCTCCGAGTTCGAACTGTCCGGGGGCCCACTTCTCGTTCGGCTGCGAGTATCTTTTCAAGTGGAGGTCGTTGACTGCGACAGAAGTCCTTCAAGTGATCCATCAACGTACCGATAAGTACATTTAATATTTTTATTGCCCCCTCGTGTATCGGGTGCTTGACGGTACCGTTTCGGCCTTCAGCTGTAGAATTTATTGTATTTAATATCATAGTAGTTAGTAGTCTTAGCGTAAATTTTAAGTCTTCACACAAAAGTAGACTGGCCTTCAGCCCCTATATTTGTTTCAAATTCTTTAATGTCAAACTGTAGTTCATTTAGCGATTAATATTTTAACATTTCTTTTATCACCGTACTGAGTGCATGGAATGTAAATTGTGGTCACGATAGTGACGTTGTAAGATCTAGCTGTACAGGAAAGCCGTCTTTAGCTAAAAGCAACTTCCTACATTGAAGGGAAAATAGTAAAAACTCGGATTGTAACAACTCTGCGAATCCGTATATTGAGTATCACTAATTAATTATTTTCCCCGTTTGACATATCTGAATAAGTAATTCCTATTCTTTTACGTATCTATTTCTTTTGTAATTTAATATAATTAAACAGAATTTAATTTATCCATTTTTTTTTGGTTTGCGTGAATATATTAATCTTGCCCCTCACCTCCACCCTAATACCGCGACCTTCTACCCTGGATTGACGCACCTCGCGGTCGGTGGCGCCTCAAAAATTTCGACCGCCCTTAAAGGAAACCCGCGCGTTCCTCACCGGGTGAGCTGGCTGGGAGGGCGTCCGATCGCGTCCATGGTCAAGGCAGGGTACTGACATCCTCTTTAATAGTAGAAAGATTCGGGACGTGGCACTGTGCAAGGATTTTAGATCCTAGGTCCGAAAATAGCCACTGGTAGGTGCGTATAATTGTATAATTATATAATTATGACAAACTGATATGCAGTCTCTATTGACCCTTCACACAGTGTACAGTTTCGGTCCTCAAAGTCGACCTCAATTTTCTATAGGTGTCCTTTCAGGGTCCAGTGTCCTGTTAGGGGACCTACTACTATACTGATGTTTCGTAGGTTTAGTAGTTCGTCAGTCTTCATTATCGAAGGCCCCTTAATAAAGGTGCTCATTCTCATTGCCTACGATTCCTGGATTTCCAGGCACACAGAAAAAAGTAACTTTATTGTGTTCCGCTAGTACATTCAATTCCTGTGGGAATACATACAGGAATTGAATGTACTGGCGGAACACAATAAAGTTACTTTTTTCTGTGGCACTCAATTTGTTAAGCTACCTTTTCATAAATCGACTAAAAACCTATCCAAAATTTTCAAGGATCATAATTTACG
>JARFOC010032858.1:0-28434 GCA_031763485.1 Osmoderma eremita
GTTGGAGTGGAGACATGGCAACGGGATGCACAGGATAGAAGGAATTGGAGGAGGATAGTGAAGAAAATCGAAGCCTAAGGCCACAAGGCCTGTAGAGCTGATGTATATATATATATATATATATATATATATATTAGCGTTCTACCAAATCCCGATCACACCAATAAACAGAAAGTTATCTAAATGTGAGGAATACTCGCTAAAGTTAAAATGAAATCGCAAAAATTGGTACTTCCTGTTTACGAAGATATACACGTAAACTAGTACTAGGAAATAAGACAAATACAAAATAAATTAAAATACACTGTGTTTCGTTCAAGTGGCCGAAACACACACATTCAAGTTAAATAGGCATTTTACATGTCTGGCAATCATCGTAATTTGTCTCTTAGATACAAAGTAGATAATGTCCATGACCAGCATAATATATTAGTGATTAAAAATGTAAATTACAATTTTTATGAAAATTGTGTAATACTGCACAATGTATTGCTCTCAATTTCTACATAAATCAAAATGGATTACTTCTTTTTTTATATTATGGCATTCAGTAATTTATATTATGTACAGTACCCCAGTACTACGGTATATATTTTAAAATAGAGGAAAGTGGTTTATTAAATTTGGTATAGTTCAGTCCACATTTTAAAAGAAGTATTGCTCTTATGGACTATATCCATCCTTCTTGATAATCTCCATAAGAACAGTACTTCCTTTAAAAGGGGAACTGTACCATTAGCAAATAATTGTTTCATTCATGATTAAACATAATCATATTATAAATACACTGTGTAGATTCCTTATCACTAGAAAATTATATTATTTTAGTAAAATCGGTGGTCATTCAAATAACTACAGGAAATTACTTAATATATCAACTTGCGTCTAACAAATCATAAAATAGTAAAAAGGATATACGTATGTAATTTAGAAATTCCACGGTCTACATATGTAGGTGCACCTGCGTCATCATTAGAGATACATATTCTACTTACTTCGGTATCTACTTAATAAAGATTCATGTGTTATAAGTACAATATAGAAAGAAACAGAATTTATGACTGACCTTCCCAAATGCCTTACATAGCATGATAGTGCTGTTGCGTTTCGTACTATTACAACACATACATACAGACAATATATGAATAACCTTCAAAATTATTACTAAACTCAAGTATAAATGTCAACAATAATTACACATTAACTTGAAAAATAGGTAATGGAATTTCCAAGCATTATTAGATAATATAAAAAAATTTAATGCTAAAAAATGTGTGGGCGCAAAGTTTAATACTATATAATCCTTTTACAAATAATAGTTAAACTTTTGTAACACAATAGCTGAAATCATACAAATCCCCATATAATACAACAATATTTAAGAAAGGAATAGCAATTACACACACATATGTCTTGTTTCAACTTTTAGTCAGTCGATGAACAGTTTGATTTTCAGATGATGACGAATCTGTTACATGAATAATAAATTGTTCAATGTCATCTTGCAAATTATCCACTATCCACCTTTCCTTTCCAAAATTTTTAACATGTTTGATGATTTTGCTAATTATCAACTGTTATAGTCCTATAGTGGTTGCTATTTGTTTATCATAGAGCCAATCAATGATACTGTTTTTCTCCATGCTGCGTTGGAATCGGTCATTTATGTAGTTGTATGCCTTTCCTTCTCTTGGGGTTTTTTGGTCTTGATAATGAACCAGATTGTTGCTCCTGTTTTATATTATATATTGTACGCTCTGAGCAACCCAAAATTTTACTTGCTTCTTGAACGACAGCACTTACGTTAATAGTTTCATTAAAATAATTTGAAACATTTGCAATCATACACTTCTCCTTCAGGCTAAAGTTTTATCCCTTACGCCGTTCCCACCCTACATTAATGCAGTGAAAACTGTAATTAAATGTATAGGTTATATTTTAAAACTACGACGATAATGATTGACAGCAGTTGACGCTTATAGATAGATAGATAGGTATTTTCCGAGGCCGACACATGTAAATAAGTTGCAACATAGCAATCGGAAGTGAAGATAGTGCCAATGACAGCAACTAAGGATAGTAAGAGATAAAAGTTGCTGTTATATCCCATAGTACATACGGAGGTTGAGACTATCTATAGGCTATAACATTTACAAATTAAATTTGTTTTCAAACATGTATTAGAATTTATGAAGCAGTATTGCTTTTTATGCATATCATCTATCTGTCATCTACGCAGATAATAATCCGCCTGAGAAACTATGGAGTTACAACACACTTCATTTGCATTCGACGTTGTATAATAACGCGCAAGAGTTCGCCTAGGTCAAGTATTAAAACCAGCTTGTATAAGACGCAAATTCTTAGACAAGCATAGGATCACGTTATGAATTTTCCTCTGTGGCGTATCGTTTGATTTTCCGTTACGATGGTGATTTGCATAAATATTTACAACCCACTTTATAAAATTATGCACGTTTAAGCAGACGTTATTTAACATTCAAGGTGATTTAAAATATTTAAATTATTAAGAGATTTCCATAGTATATCGTTTTAAGTTTTAAATTGAGGAATAGTCCACAAAACTAATGAATTTTTCAGGATTTTCCGTCTTCATTTTATTATCACGTATTTTATAGTCTATCTTCGTCAAGTTCATAAGATCATTAACAGGAACCTTTCGCTTATGGACAAGGCGAAAGACTTATGAAACGACCGCAATTTATATAATCGTAACAGCGACATTTAATCTCTGCTTCTCTCCGAGTAATTAATAATTATCGTTGCGAAGAGTGCAGTTACAAACTGGTGACTAGTAGTAAAATACGATCGGTCAGCTCGAGCAATACATTTCGATTTTCGATAAGTTCTTGTTCACTGCCTGGTAGACTTTAATCACCGCAATAATTTCTCGACGAAACCTTGGCGGAAATTAATAATTCACGGCACAGATATTCGGTCTCTTATTACTAACTATCTACTGGAACATGAAGCTTAGTGTGGCAAGAGATGTAATTGGAACTAAGAGCCGTCAATTAAACCGCATAACGCATACTACATATAATGCTACTATCTACTATAAAAGCTAAGGTAGATATACAGGTTGCCAAGTGGAATTGATTTTATGTGTGCACATAAAACACACATTATATTGTCTAATCTTTTTTTTGACACACGTCACGGTCACAGAAAGTCAGTGATAAGAGTCAAGAGAAGTATTATGTAAACAATAATAATAGAGCTAAGTTCATTAGGTTAGGTTGATCGGACGCAGTAAGACGCATCTGCTATTCTTATTTGTTTTATTTGCCTGACTGTTGTTGGTGAGTTTTTGTTTCAGAGGCATGATCTGATTTTAGCTCTCTCTTTAATTTTTAATATCAATAAACGAGAAAGCTCGATGGTTGACATTAAGAATCCTAAAACGATTTCTGTTAATATCTGGCAAGTAAAGATGATTGAAGTACCTATGATTTGTAAAAATATATAAATACACTTTTTTGGATCACATAACACATCCGATTCTGTAGCAACACAGACCTCTCCGTCGTACACCTACTATTTTGTCTGACAATTACAAACAATCAGTTTCACAAATGTTTGTATGTTGTAAGTTCTTTAGAAAATCTCCAGTAAGAAACACCATTCTTCAAAATTATATCCGACAAGAAAAAGGAAAGGAATTAAATTTAATGCTTGACGCAAAACAAGGTGGAATAGTTTAGACGACATGATTGGAAGATTTCTGGCAGTAAAAGCATTGAATGATATTGGTTCTTCTTATACGTGGAATGAAGCTCAATATCTTAAACTGTTGGAACTTCATAAATTCTTGGGACCGATTCGTCTAGCAGCTGGAGGCTTAAGGCGACGAGATGGCAATTTATTAACAAGTGAAGGTATACTTGAATTTCTGTTAAATGAACTAAAAAAATTAAACACTGAAATAAGTTTGAAATTATTATATGCTTTAGAAGAACGAATTCAAGAAAGAAGGCAAGTAGAAATGTAAAAACCCATAAAACATTTCCAGTTCGTCAAAGAAATATATAGTGTACTTTCTTTAGCTTCAAAAATGGAAATTATTAAGTTATCTGGAGAGATATTGTCTAATTATTTCCAAATTCTCATGTGGAAACCCATTCTGATGAAGAGCAAATCGAAGAAATTACTCATCAGAGTAATGCTTTTTTTTAAAGGAAGCCCTGGAAAAATCAATTCATAAGTTTCTTGAAGACCCTGAAGAGAAACTTACAAATCCAAATTCACTGAAAGCTAAATTTTCATTATTTCAGGCAACGAATGATGCCCTAAAAACTATAAAACCAAGCTCAATAGCTAGTGAACGAGTATTTTCAATTTCAGGCAATATTGTGTCCAAAATAAAAACAAGACAAGATCAGTGGATATTTTATGTTTTTTTTTAATCCTAGTTTCTTGGAAGAAATTAAAATTAGCGAAATGAATATAAATATTAATTGAAATTTGAAATTTTTGTTTGAGTTTTCGTCATTTTGTCTAATTCTTATTTTTCTTTATATTTTGACTTTGATATTGATTTCGCTTTTTGTTATTTTATTTAAATTAAATAAAATATTGTTCCCTATTCCTTTTTTTTTTTCGCAAAAATTGTCTAAGGACTCATTGGCTCATCTTGGTCAATTTTTCGATGAAAGATTTATTAGTAAGGATCTTTAACCACCACGTTCCTATGATCTCACGTCGTTGGACTTCTTTATCTTCGATTACGTAAAACCCAAGTTCTTCAAAAATCGTCTTCAGACATTAGAGTACGTTAGTGTTATCTATTTGGTTCATTTATCTTGCATTACACTGTGTAAATGAAACAGTTGTGCAAAAATTTAAAACTTTCAAAAATCAATGCATATTTATTCTGAAACCCCGCATAATTGCTCTTGTCCGTGTTATTAAAAACTATATTGAAATAGATTACAATCATAATTTCTATTATTTAAAATACAAGGTCTTTTGAGGATAATTATCGTTAAGAAAATTACCGAATTAACTTCAAAATACTTTTTTTCAGTTTGAACAACAGACTATATTATAAAGGAGGAATTTATGAAAGTAAATTATGCTAATCCAAAATTGCAAACAAACGTAATTATGAAGCCTATGAAAGTAAATCGAAACTATACAACTTACTTATTGACTTGGTATCAAGTAGTAGACGCAGATGCAAAGCTTTTCAAAGTAATATTATTCGCACGACTATAGCAATTATAGACATAATATTAAAACTATATTACAAAATTAATAGTAACAGCTTTCTGTGCGTGGGAGAGTCCGTTGCTACGTAATCGGATGTGTTATGTGATCCAGAAATTGTATTTATATATATATTTTTATTTATATGTGCTTTAATCATCTTTACTTGCCAGATACTGGCAGAAATCGTTTTAAGATTTTCTCATATCGGCGACAATAAGGATCACACACTAACACTGATCTCTACGAACTGGTAGCTTAGCTATGGCCTGGAGATTACGCTACGAATAGGCTGCTAGGCGTTAGATTTCTCTGGAGTTTTGCGAAATCTAATGTAAAGTTGGACGATACGAACATCAGGCACCTCTCCGTCGTACGCTGATGAGGCGATAGTAGCCTGAAACGGCTGTATACCATAGAAAATAGTGAATTAATTACATAACTAACGCACCTTATACCTATCACAAATTAGAACATCGAATGATTGATTGAAAAGAATTAATTCAGAATGATAATTGAATGAATAAGTTGTAAATCACCCATCACGAAGTAATATTTTAATTATCCGCGTCTGATATTTAAAATATTACTAATAAATATAATAGCAATGTAACGAAATGTAATTTATGACTAATTATATTAAAATTATTACGCATTGATTTGACTATAAAAAATGTGTGGCGCGAGAACCAGAACGAAATTTAAATTAGTAATGCACCGACTTGAAACAGGAAATATTTCCCAATCAGTGTTGGGCAAGAACCACGCAGTTCCAGTTAAATATATGTATGTGTATTTGGAATTTGTGATTATTTTTGAACTTCCTCAAAAATTATACCTGGGCTTACAACTTGCCACATGTTTTGGTTAATACTTGCTATCTGAAAATAGGAGAGTTAATTAACATTTCTTCAATAAAATTCCAGCATATAAGCAAATACCAGCCAGTATTTGCACCATGATTTTATTACTATTCATTGTTCTAGAGTATTGCATGTTTGTTAAAACTGATTCACATTTTGTTGTTGAGGAAATCACAGGTAGAAAATCCCCAAAATGATATTAATATTAATAAGTTGCGTACACGATTCACTCAAGAACTAGACTGCTCCAGAAATAATGGCGGTATATATTTTTGGGGACAAAAAATAAAAATTTCGCAGAATAAAAAAACCCGCTGATATAGAAAATTAAACTTTTTGAATGTTACATGAACTAAAGGAGGTGACTCTTACAGAATTTTTCTTGATTATTCCGAACCTGCTTTCCAAATATTCCCAGCACGTAAGGCTTTTGAGCTAGGCGAGTTCGAAATTTCACAAATTTTGATTTTTTAAGGAATAATAATAATGTTACATAACATAACGTAATTTATTTACAAAACATATTTCTATTTGATTTTCGCCTGTATTTCCCATGTATAATTGCCAAGCAGTAGTCCGCAACCATACTTTCGTTCAATTTTACCTTGTAGCGTGATTCAATTTGGCCGCTGTCTTGGGGAAATCTCTCACTATGCTCTCACATCACATTACCAAGATTGTATGCAAAAAAAACCTAGATATGAACGGAGGAAGTGAATCTGCCGTAACATATTTGCACCCAAGTTTTTCTAATTTTGCAGCAATTCATCAACCAGCTGTTTACAGTTTTCAGGTTTTTTATTCCCGAGGAATTTTCTTACCACTGTTTTGAAGGGCTGCCAAGCAGAAGCCCTTCTTTCATCTAAGATTTTGTTGAAACTGGCATCTTTCATTGGTTCCCCAATTTGGGGTCACACAATTATTCGCTATAGGGATTTTTTTAAATAAAAAATACCTTTACCAGTTCGATGAGTGAAGAACTCCGGATACGTATTTCGGCAACTAAGTTGCCATCCTTTTTTAGATAAAAATAACTTTTACCATCCTTGTACCTTACGAACCGCCTTTGCGAAGTTTTTGATCAATCCCAATTTGTTGTGAATAGATTGCAGCAGAATTTTCCTCATTGAGAGCCTTCAAAATGACATGCTTAAAACCATGATTGAGGTTTCTTTATCTGCACCAGTGCTTTTCAATATAATAATTTTTTTTTGTTTCTACTATTCCACTCATACAGAAAACAGCAAAACTTCGTACATCCCAACTTCAAACCAAGCCATAACTTCTAAATCCGCACAAATTTTCTATTGAAATCTCTCGTACTTTCTTCTATCCAGTAATAGTTTCATCATTTTGTAGGACCACCTAATCTTGACAGCATGACCAACTGGAATAGAAGGATTCTCAATTATGAAAGAGAACAGCTTTAAGATTCGTTTTCGAGGAGTATATAAAGACTTTCCGCTCTTCTGGATTGTAATGGCGGCTCTAGCAAAGCGTTGACGTTCTTACAGAACATAAATGCTGCAGTTCTTGCTGCTCACGGACCAACTCATCTAAATCCGACTGACTCATCTTTTGCTCCTTCGGTATGTCAATAAAGTCAGAGTTCGTTTCCTTATTTTCTTGGTCCGCGAAGTTCGCCTTCCTCTCTTCACCACACATCTAATCAAAGTCGTCACGGCTATCGACACAGTTGTGTATTAATGTAACTTACAAAAATAAATGGTACAAAGCTTGAATGGTTCACAAATTTGGTTTGTTAAAGTGTGATAAAAGTAATAGTAGAGCATAGATATGCACTTCCCAAATGACAGTAAGGATATGAACAATTCAGAATAGAACGCATCATTCTAAAGCACGTGTAACATCCTGCAAATACTCATTGCCAGGAAATCCCAAATCGTCCAATTAGTCGACAAAATCAATAATTTATCCAGATTACTACGGTGAATGAAAATGCATGGTTAAAGAACCAGTTTTAAAGCGGCTTTCGAAAATTCGAATCTAGGAGATTTAAATATAAGGGGCAAGATAAGCTAAGTCAAGGGTAAAATAAATACAATTACAAAAAAGAATGCTGGGCGATGGATGAATTCTAACGATATATTCGGATTCAGCGGGTAAAATTATATAAGAATCGGCGAGCACAAAATCTTTGTATACCCATGAAATCAATTCCTTTTCAGTTTAGACAATCCACTGAATATCTCCTAATTGAAAAGTGGAATAGCAGCAAGCGACTGCGACGTCAATTTTGTTTTCTTATCTCCACGAATAAAACATGTAAAAGTACTACTAATGAGATGTATTACTCTGCCGTGTATATTCAATAGGGAAGAATAAAAACCACATCGCGATGCTTCATTTTCTCTTAATTTCTGGCAAATTTCTTAAAAGGGAACTACCTGGTTCTACACCATTCAATTTTCCTTTAGGTTTTCATTACCTCTATCCAATGCATATTCCTGAATACCACAAAATATTTATTTTCCTTAAAGAAAATATCTAACGCCGTATTCCACAGAAACGCACTCGTGTAACACTACAGCCAGACCTAAGCTCACAAACTCGAAACGGTTACCGTCCTATGCAAATAGACACCGAAGCGCCGCGTCGGTTGAAAGGCCTCAAGCTTCTCCCCAGACCACTGCGATGCTCTGACGTATCGCATCGAAAAGATAAGATCATCGGCGGGAAAGCGGCGCGCTATATCGGATAAACGGAATGAGGTAATGCGGATGTGGCTTTGATATTGGAATAGAAACGGTAGGTAGGTAGATAGATAGATAAGAATATACTTTACCGTTTTCTTTTTCCCCGCCTTTGGGATAGACACGCGAAATGGGAACCAATTATAGATGATGGTACTACGTTCTCGAGTTGAAGTGAGTATTTGCTATTTACCTTGTACTAGAAATGGAAAGCAAGATTTTCGTATGCGTTGTAGATTATTGACTGGGAGCTGTTAGGACTTCATATAAATACACATGTATGTGTGTTCGTATGTGTACGAATTATATTGTGACATGTCCGGGTCATTTTAGTAGTCCGAAAGTGTACGCTTGACTAGAATACTATTTCTTTATATGAACTGTAGGTTAGACTGGTTAACAATATTTTTGTCCCAAGAACAAAACGCCTGATTCCCATATTCTTTAGCATGCTGAAATCAATTATGTTTTCAGAATTTCTCCACCACCCTTACGTTTTATGTTCCAGGATATTCGCTTATCCACCTAAGATATGTAGTATAAGAGAACATGACTCGACGTTATTTCAGTTGTCGGCTAGAGTTCTGAACTAATCAAGCAGCATGCAATGGTTAATGTTTGACGTGTTAAGACCTGCATTTCCCATTAGTAGATAGCATCTCTTGTTATTTCAGTTGTCGGCTAGAGCTCGGTGAATGAACACATACGTTGACGTTGTTAACGTTTTAAACAGTATTGCGTTGTGGTGCGTTCAAGCTATTATATTGAAACCGCGAACATTTTATCACCTGTAAAAATGCCAAGGAAATGTGTAAACCACCCTAACTCCTTTTGCCATATTTGCGGTGAATTGACATTTAAATATCAACAACGGTCTTTCACACCTCTCCTTAAAAAGTGCTATGAGCAGTATTTCAAGTGTAAAGTAGGTGATGAAGACAAAAGCTGGGCTCTCCATATTTGCTGTATTACGTGTGCCAGATTTCTTACAGCGTAGGCAAACGATATTTGCCTTTTGATGTTCCTATGATTTGGAGGGAGCCATGAGATCATATTACCGATTGCTACTTTTGCCTAACAAATATAAGTGGTATGACTTCTAAAACTAAAGATACTGTAAAATATCATAATATTCCATATGCACTGAGACCAGTACCTCGCCGGAATTACCTGTGCCTAAACCTCCACAAAACATGACATTAAGCGACGATGAAAGTGCTGATGATACCAGGGCAAATGGAGCCCTGCTATGTTGGCAGATTGTTGCTGGAGAGATGTTTCTGATGCAAAGTACAGCGGAAAGTCATATACCAGCACATTTTCCAATAAATATATCACTTTAGACGTCATTTTTCATGATTTATACACATATTATAATATATACTTTCACAAAATTTCATTGCTGCCACTCTGAAACCCTGCCTGGTAGAAAAAGTCTGTACACAGATATGAAATAAGTGTAACAAGTACTACCAAGTTCACCCACTTTACCTCGTGGGACAAAATAAATACGGAATTTTGTTGACCAGTGTTATTGACAAAACCTGTTACAGTGTTATATAAATACATGTTGTTACACTCATCGTGTAACCGAGAACAATACTTTTTTCTAAAATATCATTTTATGATGTTTCGCAACTGCCTTCATACATTTTTTAATGAAATAAGCAATAAACCGATTCACATTTATTTTTGGAAATGCCGACAGTAGGAAACGTCATCATTTTAACTGCCCTTCCGAACAAACATTCTTGATCAAGTAGGCAGACAAATACCCTCTTCGTTCGGTGTGTACAGATATGCACTTTAAACTATTCAAATTCTAAATATATTTTATTAAGCATAGTGGTGTCAGATATCATTGTGATTCAGAAAGAGTAAAGCTTTTTTTTCGTATATATATGGCTTTACATTCCTTACGGAATTCTAGCCTCTCCTAAAGAGCTCTTCATTCGAGGCATTCTAAATGGTAGTGGTTCGTCACTCCGCTACCCATCCCCTTGTAGATTTCCTATGTTCCTTCTTACTTCCTCGCAGATTTTCCTCCACTGTCTCCTATCCGTCATTTTTGTTCCCCATCCCGTAATTCGCATTCTTCTGATGTCTTGTACAACTTGGTCCTCCCATCTTGCTTTTGGTCTTCCCCTAGGTCTGTTGGCGTGTGGCTTCCAGTTTTTTCTACGTAATACTGAATCATCTTGTTCTTTATTTATATGTCCATACCAACCCCTTCTTTGTGACTTTAATGTTCTCACCACATCTTCTCCTTATAGAATATTATTTATCACGAAGTTCATTAACTGTCTATATGTTCCTTCTTCCTCTTTTTGCAGTCCGAATATTTTTCTTATTACTTTTCTTTCAAAGATTTGTAATTGTTGCTCGTCTCCATTTATATATATGTATAATATCTTTAAATGAATATTTATCGGTCTGTGATTGGTTGAACCCATCGCCAGTTCAGGTAATTTTGCAACTCTTCTTCGGGAGAAAATCCCCAAAGCTAGTTCAGTTCGTTTCTGCTCACTCGCGACACAACAGGTGATCTTCGTCCGATCATAACGGTACAGCGGTTTGTTCTCCACCTACAAGGGCATTAACTGAATACCTTTCCGTCCCCCCATGATACACACTATTCGTTTCCGTCCGATCGCGACAAGACAACACTTCGTCTTCGTCCGACCACGACAAGCACCGGAGCTCTTCCTCTTGATCCGTAATTAAACAGAACGATCCCATTTTTGATCGTTCAGCTTAATTACCCCGTTTATTAATTCTATAATGCTGTTGCGCAGAGACATTTTTACGCAAAAGAATATTCTTACCGTTCCTGCGATTTATGCGCTAAAAAGCGCGATGTTTGTCTTTTTAAACTACGAACTGTTTAAACACCAGGTACTTATTCATAAGTATAGGACACGGGGTACAGAAGCTAAACGCTTTTGATTCCGCCAACGCTTAAACGATTAAAACAAGTGTCTAAGAATGTAGCAACACAAGCTATTAAAATATACAACTTCTTACCGAGTGACTTGAAACAACAAAATTCTGATATGTTTAAAAAAACTTCTGTATCGACACCTCCGGCAAAATTGTATATATTGTGTTGATGAGTTTCTCTCTGTCTCTTTGAATTTGTAATGCAAAGGATGGCAACAGTTTGTACTTTAGATTGTTTGTCCTAATTGTTGTTGAGTTGCATAATTTTTTAATGTGTTTTGTGTTTTGACGTGTTCAACTCTTATTGGCATTATTGAATAAAACAGTATTATTATTATTATTAACATTATAATAATATGACATAAAGCAGGACGGAACAAATTTCTCAATTTTGCCAAACCGAGCATTTTAACTTTCAATCTGCATTAGGCCGGTTGGTTGGCATTGCGTTATCTTTCACCGATATCGATTTTGCCTCAACTACTACACATTTGGGCATGAAGTAACGAATTATATTTGGAAACGCTATATCGAAATGACGTTCGGCGTGTCACCGTATTGAGCGATATTGAAGAACGTACGCCTACACAAAGAAATCATTTCCATTGACTATGGAATTCTTATCTGCTGCCCACATACGTATTCGGAATATAAAAGAAATACTTCCGCATACAAATCAATCCACCTCGCCCCAGTTGACGGCTCCGGGCGTTTTGTGTATGACATTGCTCGTATGCCACAAGAAAAGAAAAAAACATGATCCGTACGACAATGGAGAAGTATGAAATGCTCCACATCGTATATCAAATCTTTTTTTTCCTTTCGCGTCGACTCACGATTGACAAATTGTAAAAAAAAAATACGGGCGATTCTCTTAATACGCTTTAAAGTGAGGCACAGACGCAGCGCGGTCTTTTTCTCTGACAAGCAGTGCTGCCAACCAACTTTCTCGCTTTGTATCGCTGCTGTAATACTGCAATATTTAGGTGGCCAACGCCGGTCGCCGTGTGATACTACGTTCTTTCACTGTCGATATTTATCCTGTTTTCCGATTCTCGTGCAAATTAATTTACGTCGGTTTCCGAATACAAAGGATGAAAAAAGGTGATTTAATTTAATTTCGGGAAAAATTGCTGCTGCGAAATATTGGTTTCCAATTACGAGGTAGTGAATTGAAATTGGTGCAAATTAATTGCAGTCGATGGAGAAGGAGTTTCTTTTTTGTATGGGATTTGTATGATAAATGTAAATCGTATTATTTATATATGTAAGTGGTGTTTGAAAAATGATTTGAAATCGAGGTTGAATGAATGGCGTCAAATTCGAAATTTCAGTTATAGTAACAAAATTGGTTTTGTAATTATTAATGTTCGGCTATATTAGGACAAACGCTAAATTCCAGCTTACAGTTGCACGTCTAGCGAGGCACGCTTCTTGCGCTAGGATGGAAAACACCATTCTTTACCCTACTAGCATCACTAGCGATTTAAATAATGCGTGGAAGTGAAAAACCTAAGGGTGTCAAGCTCCAGTAATATGTAATCCATCTAAAAGTATGCAAATATAAACGGCTTTTCACAAATTGGACACATTTCTTGATCAATAACGATTGCGGGGTAGTATAGTAAACAAACTGTATCAGATCACTCCTCACCTCACAATATATTAATGTCGGGATTAATGTCGTGGATTTCTATCGTCAACCGTACCACCATATGACATTCCCATAAACATCCCTAGACATCTGTCCCGAGATTTATTGATATATAAGCTTTTCCATCATTCAGCTATAAATTTTTGCTCGCCAAAAGTTTGAGTATCTTTCTGTGACCTGCTCTCTATGGTACGGTGTTTGAAGTAACATCGGAACACTGGGTATAGCAATTATGAGGGTCATCATATCTACCTCTTTTGGTATTTGTATTGCAATGTTACCAGATGTTTATTTCCAAATGAATCTTAAATACTATAAATTTGAGTTCTTCTTTTTTGTCGAGTTGACAACTTCTAAATGACAATTATTTGACAGGTGATAAATTGATTACAATTTGACTTGACATCTTTTTGGGATATCAAAGAAACCTAAAGATTCTATTGAAGATGTAATTTTAAAAATGTCAATATAACATGAAACATGTACAAATAATTTACTTAATGAATAAATTTAATACCTTAACCAGTCTTTGTGTGTGCGTAACAGTGCCTCTCGCTCGACTCCTCCAATTATTTCTTACTTCAGTTCACCAATCACTCTTTCCTTTGCACCTAGCATCTCACTATACTTTTTATGGCTGACAAACTTTAGTTTTTGACTTTTCACGATTTATTTACTTTTTTCTAATCTCTTATTTTCGTGACCATCACAACAGCAAGCTTTCCCTGTAACATAAGCGAAAGGTTTTCCTATTTGACGTTTTGTATTCTACGGTAGCAACTTGGGCTCGGTGAATTGCACTGGCATTTCATTATTCCTTCGGTAAATCCGTGGTGTAATGTATGAAATCCTGCTAAGCCCCTTTGTTGTGTTGTGTAGTATAATGTAATGTGCCATGATTTTATGTTAATTTATAATATATAAAAAAATAAAGTATTCTCTGATTTAGTAACATTTTTATACCGATCTGGCTGGTCTACTACTATTATTCCCTACAGAACAGAGTTCGCCTTTATCGGCTGAGCTTCGGAGATTGAGAGAATCCAATATTAATTCAAATAACAGTCGTGTAGGTGGCAGTCCTATACGCATTCAATTAACAAGGATGAAAATAATTTAACGTTAGCGTGCAAATCTAATACATTAACAACGAATTTTGGGATAACTGAAAGATGATGCAGAAGATCATAGCACTATATACCTATGTATATTTTGTAGTAAAAATCTACAGCTGCCCCTCAACACCCCTAGAACACCTCTATTGTGGCAAAATTTCTATAGTAGGCACGTCTTTTATTCATGTGCATGCGAAGATGTTAGTTTCTTCGTCAACTCATCTATATGGCCGCACTAAGTTTATGTACTGCCAATGTGGAGTCTTACAAGTACCGTAATCTTGTAGTTTCTGTTATACTTAACGAAGAGTGCAGGTGTTGTTTTTGTTTGAGTTGAGGGCAAGCTATTGTATGCAAACCGTGATTGTGCATGGTCTCTGCCATTTCCAGATAAGAACTCTTTCATCAATCATTAACTACCACGATCGTATCATCCGCAAAGCAAACCGTATCCGCTTTAATATGTATTACCTGAAAAATTATTTATGCATGCAATAAACACCGAGCCTTGAGGTGTGTCCTACCTCATCGATAAAATTTACCAGATGGTGACTGCCGCCTCTTATACCCTAACGATAAAGTTTGTCTAGCAGTATGTTGTCGTACACTGTATCGAAGATTTGACTTAAATTGCTACTCGTCAAACCAACGTACATTCCGTGACTCAGCACATGCAATACCGTGTTAATCATTCCATCTATTGCTATGATACTTAGAGCCCTTCTCGGATACTTTATGATGCGCATGCGATTTGCATCAGCCTCGTTGGCAGTGAAAAGAATCGCTAAGCAATTGGTTTAGAGTGTTTAGATTATGAGGTTTGTTAATACTTATTTGACGACCAATAACATCACTAAAAACGACTAAGTACGAATGCAGACATATCGCCGATCCTGGGCACTCCATCCGCGTCTGCAAAAATTCAACGGATATACGCAAATTATCCGCGGGAATTTTGAGCTCTAATCATAATAGACTAATAATTAGTCCATTATGATTATCACTTAAAATTTCGAAAGATAATCCATCTATAATGACACGTGACAGTCACCCTGGACCTTGGCGTTCGTCTTTGGTACGCTCTAAAGTTAAAATAACAAGTGAGTTGTTGCTTAATAAGGCTTATGATGCCCCTATACCCATTAATTAGAAAAAAAGTTGATGATCTGCTTCAGCTGTTACAGTTATTACATGTCCCACAAAACAAGAAATTTTGTGATGATTTATTTTTGTCTTTTGCTGGAACGACTAATCAAGAAGATAATTGCGACAATGAAGACAATAGCATTGGCTACTAATATTAGGCTTTCATGGTTAAAAATATGCAGAAATAATTTTTTATTCAAGAATTTTCTTAGTTATTTTTTTTGTGTTAGTTACTTATTCTTTTTATTAAAGTATGTAACCTTGATATAATATAACCTAAAAAAAACAAAAAAAACTTATAATTTTTTGTATTTTCTGGGAAAAACGTCACATGTCCATCAATTTTTTGAGTTTTTTTTCAAAAACTGTTGGCACAAATGGTAGTACAAAAGCTAATCTTTATTCTGTGAATATTAAGTAAAGCACGCCCCAACACAGAATCTTCTAAACAAAACATACAAACTACTTAACAACATTTATTGCTTTACCCAAAAAAGTCATTTTTGAACATATGCAGTTTTTACGAAAAGCTCGTCAATTATAAGTCATTTTAAAGAATTCAAGGTGACATTGAAAATACCTGTGTCACTACTGTTCTTAAAGCCTTTCCATTCGATAGTAACGGTCACCGAAAGTAATGACCTGTATTACACAAGGTATTGAATCATATGTTACCATTGCGAATATTTATCGTGGTAACAGAAAAGTTAGGTAAACTCAGTAATGCGGGTTCATCGTTAAATCCATTAATTAATTTTAAAACAAAAATAATTTAAGTACAACCACAAAATATTTGGATGAATTCGGGACAAGTGTTTTGGGAATACGTGTGCCAAATTAATCAAGTTATTGTGAGATGAGGAGTGATCCGATACAGTATGTTTATTATACGACCCCACGGTACTTGCAATCTTTACCAAAAATTATTTAGTGTATAACTCTTCGGTTGCATAAAGAAATATAGTGAAATTCTCTAAATAAGTTGTCTATGGTTACGTGATAGAAGTTAGAATAGGGTGGTTTTAAGAAGTATCGTTGATTTCACTCCACAGTATTGTAACAGCAAAAGTACTTAATTGTCTGGTGTTCCTAGTTATGAAACCAAGTTTGTGTAATGAACCACCTGGTATAGTAAAATTCTTTCTTTGTTAATTGTATGTAACGTAATGGAATGAAGCACCCGGTATAATAAAATTATTTCTTTGTTAATTTTCCCATTGTGTCATCATTAGGTTTACTCTTCATACCCGGGTGTTAGTTTTCAATTCCTGTAAATCATATCCGTGTAATATGAATATCCGGTGGGAACAGACGATCAAGTGCATGGATCGTCTTTACAACAAAAATGCTGATTTTGATCTGTGTAGGCACACCCGATAGAAACTAGTATTGATAGTGTAAGTAAACGTCGCTTAGAAAAATATTACATTAGAAACGTTCGTGTAACATCCATACTTGTTTCTATTCTGCAATATAGGAAATGATAAAAGTACGTTTTTTCGAAAGATTAAGGAGTTCTGTTCGGGAAGTTCGTGAGAACAAGTACGGGAGTGATCCGCAGTACTAATATTTCTTTTTTTTTCATTTTCTTTTATAAAAATATATCTTTTGTTTGTTAGTTTTTTTCTTAGTTTTATTTTTTTGCTGTTTGTGTCAGTGTTAAGGATTCATATTTATATCATTAGCCGAAATCGTCGTTAGTTAAAAAAGTAGTGTGGTGACTTTCGAAAAGGTATAGGGTGAGTCGTATACTGTTAAGTTCTATTTGTAATTCTGCTCCGGCCTAACTTAATATAATAGCATCCACGCAAAATTGACTTGCAATTCTTCGAAATTCTTCGTTAATATTTTGAGTATTGTTTAATTTAATCATTTCATTCAATTTTCTTTGGTTTTATTTTAATATAGTTGTTAAATTTAATATTTGAGTTTCCTTAATTGACCTATAAAATTACAAGTACTCCTGCTTACTCAAGAACCCAAACTTCAACCCTAGCGATAGAGGTTGAAGTTAGGCAACGGCACCCGTTATTAGCGTCGGGGCGGTTGTTACATTTGGGTGCACGTTTACATATTTAGTCGATCATAATCTTTTTAGGAGGGGTATGCTCGAATCTTTGTCCACCTACAGTGTTCAATGGGGTTACCATAAATTCTGTAGGGGGAAGTAAATAATATCAGTTTGTCCCCTGCTGTATATAATAGCTTTACACTTGCTAATGCTGAGAAGAATTTTTATGATAAGAAGTTTTTTGTATGACTGGTTGCCTATGATCAAAGATTTTTAATAACCTCTACGATGTATTAAGATGCATGCGTGCAGCATAGCCAGCATACATATTTCCATACGCTCTCTTGTCAAGTGGAACGCGAGTAGATACTTAAAAGCAACATAATAGCCGCGTCACATCTTTATAACACATCCATCCTTCTCTACTACACGCAACATCATCACCGAATCGTTGTGTTGTGCGCCCGTAGTAACTTTTATTGATGAGCCTCTACACTTCATCCGGCTTGTTGCTGCGTGTATGTACTGTGTGTGCCACGTAATCAATTTTTTTCTTTGTTTTCCTTTTGTTCGCCACGTCGTTGACAAGTGGAGAGGGACCCGCTGTTTCCACCGAGCGAGCGAACGGTGTCGAACAGGTGTCGAAGCATTCATCCATCTTTTAGGATCGCCGTTTTTCAGGCGTATTCGTTAGGTGGCGATCGAGTGCGTGCGAATTTGATGAACGTGCGAATGGAAGATGTGTGTCAACTTTGATGTTTCTCGTAAGTGGTGTAGATCAAACAAGAATTAGTTGGTCTTTTGCGGATCGCAGATTGAAAGCGAGCTTGATTATAATATTAAATAAAAAACATTTGACAATTTAATTATCATTATCACTGAGAGAAGTGTCACCAACGTGCATTATAGTAGACCCCAAGATAGATCCTTATGGAACTACATACTTGATCAGTTTTGTTGCTGACTGTAAGTTTTGCCATTCGGTAATTTTTGTTTTATTTGACGTACAAGTTTTCAGTAATTCTAATGCTTTTCCTTCACGTTACGTTTTAAATGGTTTAATTAAATCAAGCATGTTCATTTAAACTTCGGCAATGTCGTTAAATTCATGATAGATGCAATTAACCACATCTGGAGCCTCTGCAGTTACTGAGCAATTTTTCCTACAGCCATGTTCTTTGTTTGACAGGATATTGTTGCTCTCGAAATAGCACTGTAGTCTGGTGGCATGTTGTGCGAAAGCTTCCGCAAAAACTTGAACTCGAAATGGTTTGAAATATACTCAAACACGGTTTTCCTTGAAAGTGTGACCTCCTTTTTTATACATAGGAAAGACTCTAGTGACGAAAAGTTATTCGGGTTAAATACCTTGACTGATGCAATGATTGAGGACCTGAGCCAGTAGAGTGTTAACCTCAGAGGAGATTTGCATTAAAAGAGCTGTTGAGATACAACATAGGTCGTTTTGTTCAAAAGCGTTGTAAGTACAAAGGAATGATCCCAGATTGATAATTTCCAAATTGTATATGAATTTACCATATTTACTCTCTTCGCGCACCTCCAGCTTTCAAACAAATTCGATATAGCTCCTCTGCAATTCAGTTGTTTTCTGTAACGACTGCAGTTCCCGACTTTTTGGGTTCCTTTTGATTACTGCCTGTCCACGTTGGTTTTGTTTTGTTGCAAGAATAACAATGGCAGAAATAAATGGAACTTCTACAACTAAGGGATTTACTTAGTTCCTTATCATGTAATCTGATCACGGATCGAGTGACACACTCAACACGGGGGGAAAGAATAATACTAGATAGAAAATGATAGTATAAATATGATATGTCATGTAGACGATGCAATGTTTTTATTAACAATAAAACCAACCTACAAGGATTACTACACCAATTTAACGGAAAAGAAATATGACACAAAGATCTCACAAAACAAAAAACTATGATAGTAGGCAAGCTACCAGTTAGGTGTAGACCAAAGGCAGATAGATCTATTGCACAAGAAATTTGCTTTACGACACCTGAAACATGAATCACCCATTGGAAAATGGTCACCAGGACGAACGCCTACGATATAGGCTTAAGGTTGGTTGTCATCGTACGTACAATAAGAAATGAACGAACAGGAAATTTCTCTAGAATTTCTTCGGGAAACAATATCAAATTTGCAATTAAAAATGGAATATTCCTTATATTATATATTTGAGAGCCCGCGTAATTTTTGATCGTAGAGTTCAAGAATCTATCATTTAGAGAAAAAAATTCCCTTACCACCTTGATTCTCACTCATCAAGGTGGTAAGGGAACCCCAGATTCGTATTTCGGCAACTAACTAACACTGAGTGTTATTCAACTGGTGTCCTGTGTGATGCATATATCCCAGAGTGCTACGTCTAACATTATCTTCCTTTGTAGATTCTGCTCAGGATGGCAACTTAGTTGCCGAAATACATATCTGGAGTTCTTCACTCATCATGGTTGTAAGTGAATTTCTATTTTTACTAGTTTAAGCCACCGAATCCTATTTTATACTTGTTTTAAAGAAGACTTCGATTTCGTAATATCTTTTTTTTAATCTAGAATGGCTAAACCATTACAAATACTACACTCTTTTGTTCTGTTATTCCCACAAGTACTAAAGTGCTGAAAAATACACCAAACACACAAACTTAACGTGAAACCCAATTTCAATATCAAAAATTTCAACAACAATAATCAACACTTCAGAAGCTTCAATTCAACTTTTGTCATGTTTACTTTTTTTAGGTCAACGATTACCGTAGGCGGAGCAACACCGCCCTTGCCACCATTAATTATTCCGCGAAGAAAACAAAACGCAAAACCTGCCCCACTCGTTAGCGGAAATGCTCCAAATTAAGTGCCCGAATGCCGCGAGCAACCTGTATAATCGCATCGGCACGAGAAAAACACTTTTTGTAACATCACCCAGACCGCGATCCTTAAACGATCCAAATCATTTTCAATTATCGGTCGTGAGGGAATGGGTGCGCCTATTTCCAAGCTAGCGACGGCGGCTGAATGTTGAAATTACACTCTTTGAAAAGCGTCGATTTGCGCAGCTTCGTGATTGTGCGAGTTACGGCGATACAGATTTACGCTTTCGAGGCCGCAATTGACGTGTTTTCGCGGCAATTAAAACAGCGGAGAGCGACAAAAATTCCGCTCGCGACCGAATGAGGGAGCTAGAGTCGATTTGAGGGGTATACTTTGCGAACTCAAGTGCTTGGAGAATTTAGTGTAAAGCGGGGGATCAAGGAATAACAAGGAATAACAATTGGGGTTTGTGTAGTGCGCAACAAAAATGGAATATTGTAATCACACCAAACACAAATCTAGAAAGTTTATGCGTATATCATCACGCATTCAAAAGTGAAAACAATATTAAATATTCCAATTAGTGATGGGCGTTGGTTATTCGAACGATTATTAATTTGCAACTATGAAAAATCGTTCAAACGATCGTTCGACATCTGGCTTGCCGAATGATCATTCGTATGATTTCGTATTTCGAACGATTGCTCACGACTGAAAAATGAATGATCGTTCGAACGATTCTACATATTTCCTACTATTCAGTTAAAATGTAGATAGATTAGTATATTGCTCTAGAAAAATATATGATGAATTGAGAAAGAAATGAAATTTTTTCAAATACAATTAAATTGAAAATTTACTAATTTTAAAGTTATGTATGAGTTTATAGTTTCAATTTTCTATGTTGCTGGTACGTATTTAGTGTATAAAATAGTTTTGCATTTTACTTAAGTTTATTTACAGGTATAAATCAATATATTGTTTTTTCTAAAGAAGTATGTATTTTATTAATTTCTTGATTAACTTACAAGAGCACTTAAAATACTTCTAAAAATTATATATTATGTCAGTATGTGGCATGGATTGACTATATACAAAATACAGTTCGTTTATATATTCTATGAAATGTAAAGTTCAGCAAATCTATTATACTGTGAACACGTAAAGGTTGGAATGAACTCATTTAAAATTCAGATGTTTTTTTTTCTCGAAGAAACGCTGGGACCTATCGATCTTTGATTAAAGTTGCCGTCTTTCGGATGATAATTTCATGTATACAAGGTGGCCCAAAAACATGTTATGACAGCTCACTTATTTTTTTTAATGGAAACATTCTTTTTTTTATTTCATTTTTAAATTCTAAGTCAAATTCTGAACATATTTTATGTATCATGTTCGATACCTGAATTCAACTTTTTGCGAGAAAAATGTACTGTAACTTGAAACTTCAATATATTTTATTTAGAAAAAGTAGTAAAATTCAAAAAAAAAATTAAAATTATTTTATTGAATGCTGGAAATGACTTCCACCAACTTCCTGACAGTATCCCAGACGAAATTGAAATTCCTGCAAAACGCTATTAACTACTTTACGTTCGATCAACCCCATTTCGTCTCTTATCCTATTCTTTAAGTCTTCGATGTTGTTTGGTCGGTTAACGTAGACCTTACGCTTAAGATAACCCCACAGAAAATAATCTAAAGGGATCAAATCTGGAGATCTAGGCGGCCACTCAATTGGACCCCGTCGATCAATCCATGGTTCAGGGAAAACTGTATTGAGGTATTTACGGACAGGACAGGTGTAATGGTCCGGAGCTCCATCTTGCTGACACATACAATAAGAAATCGTCAGGATCATCTGAAAGGGGGTATAAAATGTCAAGATATGGTACTAGGCATCTTCTAAACATTCTAAATATTTGTCGCCGTTTAACTTCCCATTGAAGAAAAGGGCCCCAAAATCTTGTTTTCAACAATGCGGGCCCAAATATTGACTTTTTGAGGATATTGGATACGACATTCCATTATCCAGCGGGGATTTGTTGTACCCCAATACCGACAGTTTTGTTTATTTACACTTCCATTGAGACAAAACGTTGCGTCATCCGAAAATACAATTCGTTTTGAAAACTGGATCGTTATTGCACAAATAAATCAGTATGTCGCAAATTTCAAATCGTCTGTCGTGGTCACCTTTATATAGGTCATGAAACAACTGGACTTTGTAAGGATGCCCTTTATTTTCATTTTCCCTTAAATACTTTAGAACGGATGTCTGCCAAATCTGATTTTCCAAAGCAATACTGCGGCTAGGTTTATGGTAGTTTTTTTGAACAGCCACTAATACATTTAGCTGTTTAACTTCTGATACCGTAAAACGACCTTTCTTATAATTATCCCTGTGGTGATCTAAATCACGATATTTTTTTTATCTTGACAGTAGGTTGACATATTGGCTCTGTGTGAGGATACTTGGCATTAAACATTTCACAAACTTGCTTTTGGGTGCGCATCCTGTCCCGATAACCAATCATCATCAGTATCTCTATTCGCACTCTTTCATTGAGACGTACCATTAAAAAAACTTATCGTAATAAGTTTTGCTAAGACAAAGTCGCTTAAGATATGAGTCAACTATCACTGTCAACAGTAGGACTCTATTCAAGCTTTTATTTACATAATTTAAGTGTTTCTGTTTAGTTGATTTTTTTAGGATTCTACAATTTCTATGGGAAACAGTCGAATTCGGGTATAGGATATGATGCATGAAATATGTTCAGAATTTGACGTAGAATTTAAGCATAAAATAATCCATTAAAAATGAAAATGAGTGAGCTGTCATAACATGGGTTTGGATCAACCAGTATACATGAAATAATCATTAAAAAAACGGCAGCTTAAATCAAAAATCGACGGGTGCAAACATTTCTCTGCGAAAAAAAACACCTGAATTTTAAATTAATTTATTCCTACCTTTACGTGCTCACTGTGTACTTCCATTGCACATTCAGCTTCCAAGGCGAAATCGATTGAAGAATAATTTACTTAAAATTTTGAAAATTGTTTCAAAACGAGGGAAATGCCCGTCGCTAATTGGGATGTTACCTCCTATACGTATAAGTAAAAACTCTTGCCGCTTCTAAGGTATGTATATGCAACTCTTGAGTAACGTGACTTTTACTGCTGCAGATCTACGCGATATGATTGTTGGGATTGATTGTGTCGGTTCTTTTGAGAACCAACAGGCTATTTAGGGATTTACATATGTATTTTCCATGAAATAAATAATAAATTTTTCTCAATTGCTAAATTCTTTTTAGTCAGGAAAATATTAATTCTCCACATTGTTTATTTTTTCCATTCAAAACGATTTAAACAAATTAACAAAACAGTATTGAAGGCAATAAGCAACTAATAAGCAACCGCATTGTATTACATAAAGAAATGTACATCTGTTTAGTTTGATACAATGGTTTGTATTTTATTCCCATGTGACTTTATAAATTTAGGACCTATCATAAACATTTATTTTAAATCCAAGTTAAAAAAACCCCTTACCACCTTGTTGAGCAAAGAACTCCGAATACGCACCCCGGCAACTAAGTTGCATTTAATGTTTTGATAGTGTCGTTCTAGGAACAGGTTTGTTCTCGGGGTGATACGCTTAACATTACCTTTTCCTTTTGTGGTTTTTCTGCTGAGGATGGCAACTTAGTTGCCGGGGTGCGTATTCGGAGTTCTTTGCTCAACAAGGTGGTAAGGGGTGTTTTTTAACTTGGATTTATTTTAAGCCACCGTATCCTATACCTAACCTACATTTATTTTAAAGTTGAAAAAGATTATATTCGCATTATTCACAATTGAAATAACAATAACATTTTATACCATAAACATGTTAGATGAAAATGAAAGTGTTCGTAAGACTGTCATATTTAGCATTCATTTTTAGTGTTTATATATTATCCGCCATCCAATGCTTTCGCTGTGCCGCGCCTACATATGGATCAGCTCGTATAACGGATGTTAAAAAAACAGTTCATTACTGGAATAAATTATAAATGCATATATACCTAACGGATATGCAAAACTCAACTCACTTACCTTAATAAACTTGTCAAAACATTTACGAATTTTGTAAAACCGGCAAGGTCTGAAAATTAATGAATCATCGTCAACCGGCTTTTAACTCTCGTGACATAACTGCGGGATAATTAACCGCGCCTGATTTATGCCGTCCTAGGTGTCAATGAATTATTAATATTTAATTCACTTTATAGGATACAAAAGATTTCCTCTTTCGCCCTAATGACGGCACAGGAAACTGACGAGGGAATAATAGGTGTTGATCATCGTTTTGAACACATACATATAATTTTGAATAGAAATACTGTCGAATAACCTTTTGCTGGAGCTAGCAATTTTTCATAACGAAAGTTTTGGAAGGGGGACTGCAACTATCGCTGGGCCCTTTTAGCCCATCCTCTTTAGTACTGAATGAATGTCTCTTGCAAATCTCCTTGAGCCTATACGACACAATATCTTATTTTTTGGCTACAAATGTTTCTTGTAGTAACCCACGGAATCTCCAACTCGTTGAGCAGGATCAGATACGCTTCCGGATTGTACTTGTCACGAAGGACATACTCTTAACCGGATACGCACTAACCATGCCAGAAGTCGATTTTGGAAGCACAAGTGGGATATAACAAATAGTCCAAAGTGTGAATGCGGTTACCTGGCATCGCAGCAATGGACTGCACGTTAATGAAATGTAATTTATCATTTAAGGTTATGAATTTAGCCATACATCAAGCCAGCGGAGACTGGTGCTGAAGCTACGGGTGGGCGTTAGCCAAGATAGTACTGCTTCCTGCATTCTCGTATAGCTTTCGTGCTGTTAAACAGACAGACCGACGCCGCACCTGTTAGGCCGCACCTGTCGGCTAATGCCCATCCGTTGTATCAGCACCAGCCGTCGCTGGATCAAGCAGCCGTATGACTGAGTCACACGACAATCGAAAGATTGCGTAAAACAATCGATGCTTTACTATTTTGAGTTTGTATAGGAAGGTGGATGATTGAAAATCTCTACTCAGAAGACAGAAGAAAAGTTGATCGACAATTCTTTTCTGCAACCGAGGCCATTGAAAATTATCAAAGGAAACAAATATCTTTAGAACACCTCATTACAATTTTGGTGCGAGAAAAGAAAGAAGATATTAAACATTTGCCGTACACCTTGTTCGACAGTTTAATTTAGACGGGCTTAGTGACAAAGTCGAGGACGAACAACCCCCGAAAATGTATAAATATATGTCTAAATTAAATAAATATTTTATATAACGTTTTTTTTTTCTTTTTACTCAAACCCCAACTCATAATTTAAACATAAACCCTGATACACAAACCTGACTCATAAGCTAAACTCACACCGTGAGTATAAATATATGTCTAGATGAAATAAATATTTTATATAACACGGTTTTACCCGGATTCACAGTTTAAACTCACACCCTGACTCAGAAAATAAACCCACACCCTGACTCACAATTTAAACCCTGAGTCACACTCTGTATGTTCGTGCACTCTGTATACCACACGCCCACCAGCACCCTCGCACAATTCGCGATGGCAGCGTTCCGAACTACAAAAGTAGTGGGAGTCATTTCTCGCTTCCCATCGTACTCAGAATTTGGGAGAAATGAGTGGTCCAGGATCGGCTAATCCCCTCTACTACTTGTGCCATAAATGATAATTTACTTTTACTTAGGTTTAGAGCTATATTATTATTATTGTTTAAATGTCAAGCATACAGTTTACAAATTAGAGCAAAAGCGTACTTTAGACGATTTGGACGTTTAGAGATCAACATGACACAGGCAAATGTAGAAGATAGAGACAAATATTTATGAGAAACCATAAAACAAAAAATAGCACCCTGTAATTCAAATAGAGATACAGTTTTATAGAAAATATTATATATATAATTTATTTTTTAATATTTTATTATAAATTAAATATTTGGTTGTATCTCATTTGGCTGTAATAACATTTTATTCCCTTTGGAATGCTTAGATACAATTTATTCATTGCTTCTGTGTCAATAACCCTTCCTTCCTATAATTTTCTTTAATGATGGGTTTTTGGTACATTGTTGTTTACTTCGCTTTTTGTCCCTAATCGGCCCAATATTTTTGATCAGGTTTCCCACTAGATCCACGCTGTTTTCCGAAAGGGCAACACGAGGTAGTGACTCAATATCTATTTATTATCACTAATCACCTATCTGTGATAGAAAGAAGAAACATCTTAGCAAACAGTGTTTTTTTGTCAAGGTTTAGTTTATTTAATTTGGGTTTTAACCCTTACTTTAAAACTCCTTTCTGATTCCATGGATTCAGAAGGGTATCGATAATCCCTCCTTTATACACATCTGCTAATAGGAGCGAAACATCGGTATAAAAAAACCGTCGTGGTTGCCAATGCAATGTATAAACGTGGTGGAGACCCTGCCTCGCTAAATGCATACGCAAGCGAACGGGCAGCGCTGATCACAGATCGCAGTTATCTGGAACGCCTAGATTTATGTTTATTCGGCGAGAGTGTACTACCGACTGCGGTATTTCCAACAACTCTCTGTATCACGGAACGGGCGATCCGTAGCATTTGGCTACGTTCTAGCAATAATACATTGAAATGGCAGCTAAAATGGAAATTTTCTATACCTGTATACAGGTTGTCAATGTGGTATTCTTTTAGATATATTTTTATTACTCAACACCAAAATTCTTACTTTTCTCGAAGTTTCAATTAACTCATTGCTCAAATAAAATTCGTAACGCGCTCTATAAAATGTGGCAAAGGCGTGGCAAATAACGTTTGATCTTCTCCAGTGCCCTCAAGGTAGGTTCTCCAGTGTTTCTACTTTGAAATAACAGCTCAATTCGGACGTCCTATCAAAACTGAAAACAATCTTTGGTTTGTTTAGGTGAGATACTTCCGAATACTTCGTCTTTTGTGTTTACTTTTAGACTTTGAACCTCTTACTGCTTAGCGTAAGGAATATTTTAACGCAACCGAAAGACGATATAATTTGTGATAGTTAAAAAAATTAAATACAGCAAACGGTTTATCTATTAAATGTCAACAAAACCTACAACGTTCCCAAGTCTCGTACATACATGTATCCAAATAGGTAACGTTGTAGTTACAATAATTATTCCGAATCGAAACTATCACACGGTGTGGCGCAGTTGTAATTTAAAATTTATTAACTCGCGAATCCGGAGAGAATCCGAATGACTGATACGATGAAAATGTAAATCTATGTAAATTGGAACTACTAACTGATAGCTCGACTCGACACAATTTATCGGAACACGATAATCGATTCAAGAATTAATGAAACAATCCAGGACAGTTCGTTGGATACAATACGATTCTTTGGACTGGATTCTCACGGTGGTAGTGCGCGCAACGGGGTTTTTAATATTAAAAACGGTACGATTGCCTTACTTAAATTTGCGATTTATAGAAGGGCTATTTACTCGAGAAACCGTTTACCTTCGTCGCAATTACTTTGTAACCGAATACATTTGGCTCGATTTTGACGTAATTTGCGGTAAATTATGCCTACGCCACTTAAAGGTAACGGCTATGTTACCTTTGTACTACATTTGTAGTTCAAAGCATCGCTAAAATATCGACAATGGTTGAAGATCGAACAAAAGAATATGTCAATAATCGCTTAAAATAATCTCATTATGTGACTCTAGCATACGCTGATGACCTGCAAAATATACTCTAGGATATCTAGCATCCAAGATATCCATCATTTTTTTTTAATAATAATTTCTTTATTCCGTAATGTGCATAATGCATTGGAATCGTCAAAAAAAAATATAAATTGTATATACATT